>OMLP01000120.1:0-35934 GCA_900302685.1 Spondyliosoma cantharus | reverse complement strand
AATATTAAAATCTTAAAAAAAAAAAAAAAAAAAAAAAAAAAAATTAACATAAAATGAAATTGACAGCAATATTGAATGATGATGGAATTTTAGTTCATTTATGAGGCGAAACATTCTCTGGTTTCAGCTTCTCAGACTTTAGTATTTGCTCCTTTTTCCATTTTTCTCTGTTAAGATTTTAGGCTGCCCATCAGACAAAAAAACTATTAAAGGATTTTTTGGGAATAATCAAAACAGTTACCTGGATTTTATAGAACAAACTATAATTTAAAAATACATATATGTTTCATTCCATTGCACTGCATGTGCATACACAGACCTCTGCTTAAAGTGGGATGAGGCAGGAAGCAAGTTATTGTCTGTCAACAGAGGCAGAGCAGAAGCAGGGACTTAATTGTCACATGAGGCAGCTAATCGACTGGGACACAGTCGGCAGGCCAAAATGCATTTTCATTGAACCAAACTCTACGATCAGCTCCAGATGGGACTGGGCAGGACAAGAATGTAGGACATCCAGGAAACTTGCAATCAATGGGCCTGCACTTGTTCAAGTAATTCATATGGCTAGTATAAACTGTGTCTAAATGCACTGCAGCTGGCACAGATGGCTGGTGACCACCAATACAGCTTCCTTAAACACAGTAAAAAACAAACACAACCACTTAATTAGGATCCTCCTTTGTAGATGCAGGTACAAGCAAGACATGAACCACGACAGTCTTCAAAGCATATGGTGTTTCCTCTCCCTCTGAGACTGCCTGTGGCTGGTCACACAGCACAGACCTTCATCGTTCCGTACAGAAACAGACGAGCTCATGGCTACACCTTGCTACCATTATGCATTTGCAGGATCTGTCAACAGGGCAGAGGAGCACAGCATCCAGCCTCTGTTTAGAATTAGAAGGCACTATTAGGCACGCTGCCGTTACTATGAAAGTGAAAACATAAATACCAGCAACATCTTTAGAGCTGCTATGTTTTAATTTTTTTTTTATATTAAAAACATATCAAATGGCAATGAACATGGAGCGCTCATTAGCTCAGTTGGTAGAGTTGAGTCCGACCTGTGGCCCTTATGAATGCCTTGATATGCGCATATGTTATGGTACTGACAAAGCCTACTTGTGAATGTATACCTGCAAATTGTAGAAAATGTATTTACCAAAAAAAAGGTTATACATTGTACTAATCAAGATAACTGCTGAAATCTGACAACGTGGCAACAATCCTCTAACAGTTTAGACAGGGCAAGAAACATGAGGTATGCAAAGATCAAACAGGTTTTAAACAAACATCCACGTTTGCCAAACATATTTGGAGGAGATGTCTGAGGGAAACAGTTAAATTGCTGCCCAAACTGTCTGTTGTGAAATCCAACTCAGTCTACCAACCAATGTTTTGGTCCAACCCACCATACATGCCGTAGTTGTGTGCTCACACAGGTTTCCTGTGCAATTGGAGAGTATTACTGACATTTCTGGTGTAATCACCTGTGCTTTTTTCCTCCAGGCTAAATTGCTGGCTTGTTTTGTAACCGGTCTGATCATCTGACTGCTCGGGTCTATTGCCGTGTCAGATCTCATTGCCGTATTGCCAGAAAGCTATAAGTGAGTACAGTCTGTCTTTCTACTAAAATGACAGCCCAAATTGTAATTAACCCAAATTATACTGTATGCGAGCACCCCTTTACCTTGGTGTTGGCCATATCCACAATGTACTGGTCTCCCTTTATACACTCCATGACATTGAAGCCATCACGGTCCAACACTTTGGCCTGTGCGTTGCCAGAAACCACCAGGATGACATCACCAGTCATGCTATACTGCAGGGACTTGATCTGATGGCTGAGGGGACACAAACACACACACACACACAAGAGAAGACATCTGAGATACTTCTACTTTGTATTTATCTAGTGCTGATAAGTTCTGATAAGTGTCTCAGCCATCTGCGAGCTGTGATTATTCAAGATTTCTGCACCAAAACAATGTTATACAAGAAGCTTTTAATTCTTCAAAGTGTTCGGGGACAAAAACAAACAGTAGATACATGTAGCTATAGGAACGAAAAAAAACACAACATCTGATGTACATCTGATGATCTGTCTCTTTGATCTACGATAACTGGAAAGAATAACACTCTTTGAAATATAACGAAACACTGGAAGAAAATAATCATAACAAAAATCTGCCATCAAAGACATGTACCACGAGAAATATAAGGTATGCATAGTGAGTAACTTATTTAATGTTCTCACTGAGAAACAGGCATGTTATTCAAAGCAGTGCGTACAATTGAAGAGAAAGAAAACTATCTGGACCACTTTGCTGGAGAGAGATTAGCAATTCAGGTCAATATCAAACAGAATTAACACAGCGGGGGGTGGACGGGGCACAAACATCTCTGTACAGGGCAAAAAGTTCCATTGCTGAAATGAAAGGGAGATCAACACTGGTGCTGTTTTTAATTGGCATCTTCAAAGACACGCTGCACAAAATCAAATCCTTATTTTCCTCCCGACTCCCTCAAAAGTTGCTGAAGGGAATGCAATAGTTTTCCTGTCCTTTTTGACATAAAGACAACTGAAAACATTACCAAGACCAAGACAATAAATGTAATATTTGACGTATATAATTAATTGATTTTGTAACTATATGCTTATTCTAATGTTCATGCCAGCAACACTTTCCTAACAAGTTGGGATGGGAGCAACGAAAGACTGGGAAACCTTTGTGGAACCCTCCAAAAAACATCTGTTTGCAATATTACACAGGTAAACAGGTTCATTGTTAACAGGTGATAGTATCATGAAAGAGGCATCCTCGAGAGGCTCAGTCTTTCACAAGCAGGGAAGGGGCGAGCTTCACTTATTTGTAAAATATGTGATTGTATAAAGGTTATTACTACATGGGCTCAGGAACACTTTGTAAAATTGGCGTCGGTAAACAGTTTATTTGCAACAGATTGCATTCGGTTTTTGTTTAAGTTTCACACAGCCTCAGAACATTTTGGGAGTCGTGGCTGTAGTTTGACTGAGCTCACATGTTCCCTTTTTGGGTCATGGGATAAAGGAACGGTGGCTCGCTATATGAAGCTCAGCTTGTTAGTAAACCAAACAGGCTACTGGATCACGTTGTAATCAAATTAAATGTAGCGTAAATTCCTGTTAATAAGCGGAGGCCTGCTCCAGCTCTGCCCACTGGTTCCCAAAACCCAAAAAAGAATTTGATCTTTGATGATGGCCTCGGTGAAACACAGGATAAACACGGGAAGACACACAAACACTCACAGATCTCAACCATCTGTTCCTGAAAGGCTCATTTTGAATGAAAAGAGGATGTCACAGAGTTAACATGAGGCTCAATGAAGCTCAACAAGTGTGTGTGTGTGTTTGTGTACATGTGTAGACTTTGGCACACATAAATACAGTAAGTTTACTTGATGTTTGTATGAAGCTAATTAACCACATGTTCGACAACTGTGTTGATGTGCCACGTTGAGTTCTCGGAAGTTGACTCACCACTCACAAGGCTGGAGGGATCGGAAGGCCTGCAGAGCCTGGTCCATCCCGGCAAAATCCCAGAACCGAACATCATAATCATACCCGCCGGTCACCAGACGGGCTCCAGAGGGATCCAAGCCAAGAGCCGATACCTGATGAGACAATCAGCTTATTTAAAACTAAAAGATGATCTATTGGCCAGCACAGCTAAGAGCACAAGCAGCTGTAGAAGTAGTCATGCTTTCTGCTCTAGAGGCAGCAAAATATGTCAATATTTAAAGTTTGTTCTTGTGTAATAATCCTATTATTCAGATCTAAACTGTTTTAAAACTGCAGTCAGCACTGGATCTGGACGCCAGATTGGTTCTGTACTGAAGACAAAATAACTAAATTTACTCCTGTTTGCACTGCAAATAAATATCAAGGGAAAAAGTCTTTCTGCTGCTCTCACTGCTAAAATTCAGCAAAGTTTGGTAACCTCGGCTAAAAAATTCCAATAACTGATGCAGATCTCCACTATCAGATGTGCATAATGTAAATAAAATATGGCATTGATTATACGCTACTTATGATGAATAAGACCCTTCTTCTTTCTAACAGAAAGCCATTGAACACATTTCCATAGAGCCACATAAGGAACGGTTATAATCGCAGAGTGCTGACAGAAGAAGAAGTCCTTACCGTCTTGGTGCCATGCTGCAGAGTAATCTCATGAGTGTCTGGAATCTTCTTCACTGGATTCTAGGTTGGAAAGTTGAGAAGAACATAAGGAAACAGTAAAACACAGAAAAAGGTGTGTGGTTTAAGAGTAGCACTCCATTCCAAGACTCAATTACACATGACATTTGACTAAAGAGCCTGGAATCAGTCTTCAGTAACAGTTTAAAGGTTAGGATCTGAGCTATCTCGCTCAAAACCTAAAACATTTACATCCCTATGTGATGATGTGATCAACAATAAGGAGAAAACGCTAATTACTGTTCAGTAATAGATCACTATAGTTTCATCCTGTATAGTAAAACACTAACCACTGATTATATTTTCTGGTGCTGCCATCTAGTGGTGACATGTTAAAAGCACTTCACAGTACAGAACACGCAGGTGCCTTTATAGGCTTGTTTCACTCTCAACAGAAGGCCCTCGATAATGCTGTAAAGAAGACCTGTTGTTACGCTGGCTTTGCTTTTGGACACTAAACCAAACAACAGCTACATAATGAAGCCCCAGTAAAACAACAGCATTGGCGTCTCGTGTGGCTCGTTACAACTTATGGTTCCAGCTTTAAGGCAGAAAAATAAAGTCGACATGAACTAGGTTGTCTACCAATCAAAAATACATTGTACTCCACATGTAATGCCTACTATTAAGTGGGGCATTTCAGACATACATCATCATCCTCAGCTTGTGCCTCCTCATCATCATCTTCATCACTGGAAGCTGTGCTGTCTGTGTGACCTGGCAGACGAGGCAGTCTCACACGCTCGCCGTCTTCATCGTCCTTGGCTGTAAATTGAGGAGGCAGTGGAGGCCCAATGAGCTCTGAGTCCGAGTCCGAGTCCGAGTCCGAGTCACTACTGCTCTCACTCTCCTGTTTTCTAGGAAGAAAAGAATAAAATTGCTCAATTAACAGAAGGCAAACTAACCTCTGAGGCAGTGGCAGCCTGACTAAACTGTAATATAGTATTCACTCAAACAAGCAAACAGCAAAAATCCCTGGTTACCTGGATGCAGCAGCAGCTTTGTCTCTGTGGACTGATGGCTTGACTGATTTGGAGCTCTCCCCTTCTTCCTCCATCTGACTGTCCTTATGCCGTTCCTCTATGGATGCAACAAGCACAGGTCAGTGTTACACACACGCTGGCGACAGAATGACTACTAAACATCTCACAGTGCTGGTAAACCAACCTAACACATGTTGACTCCTCTCAATGGCTGTTCGACGAGTCTGTTCAAAAATGGCATCTAGGTCAAAGGTCCGGGCCTTCTTACCTGGAGTGAACAATGACAATATACTTTACCAATGACTGTTGCAAACCATACTGACATCTTATAAGACTATCTTATAAGAATTAAAATAAGCATGTCTGATTATTGACTGTACATACCAAACCCAGAAAATCCCATGACAGATGCCATGTCTCCATCATCACCACTCATCTTGCCTGATGCTGCAAAAGAGGCAAGTAAATTGTTCATCTCTCAATGAAAACTGTCATCAAAAGTTTTCTTTTTCTTTAAGCAGCTACAACAACAAGTAACCCTTCAGTGAAAGACTCATCTAAAGAAAGGAACTGAGTATCAAGTTGTGAAAGTCCTGCCAGTCTTAAAATGATAAAAACCATAACTAGAGCACTCAAGTGCCATACTTGAGTACAATTTTGATGTACTTGTACTATTCATAAGATCTGAATATTTCTTCCACCACTGCAACAACTTTATGTTATCTACCCGAGAAAAACAGGTGGAATTAAATATGTAACTTACAGTGGTCCAAAACAACATTTTGGAAAACACAACATTTCGGGACATTTGTGTTTTGTTCCGTTCTGACCCTAATGGCCACCGTACTACGTTAATATAACGTTATACCACATATCTGGCACAACCACACACACAAAACACATTTTCATACACTGACTTTTTCGAGCCTCAATAAGCTTAGAATATAACGTAATGTTATGTTAGAAAACAGTAAAGTATTAATATAGTATAAGATGTTGGCTAACAATATCATTTCAGTTTGAATTAGCAGAACAAATGTAACGCTGACAAGAGCCCCAATTATTTCTCGTCTGAAAGACAATAGCATCTTTTCAGGACAAATTAACACTTAAAGAGCTTATAAATGTCTATTTTATTACATTTGAGAGCACCAAGGCAGAGAACATAGCTAGCAAATAAGCTAGCAAAAACATATACGACGTTTGTTTCTTCCACATGCTAGCTTAAGATAGCGAGCTGATAAATGTCAAACAAATCGGAAGTACAGCTCAATATGCCTGCGCATACACTGTAAGTAGCCTACAATGAATAAATACAAATTAAAGACGTGTAACAGCAGAAGTTGCTACCTTCATTCACTTTGTTGGGATCCATGTTTTCAAATACGAAGATCACCTTTGACTTCCGGAAGTTCTTTCTTCTTCTTCTCTTGCGGATGTTGTGGCACAGCTGCTGCAGAGCGCCCCGAGTGTCCACTCTGCTGCGTGTTAACTCAAGTTTAAGGCTGTTCACAAAGCAAAGCTCAGTTTATTATGAGATTTAAAAAGTGGACCTTTACTACTTTACTGTTGGTGTCCCTGCCAATACACTTGTATTAACAACATGCTTGAGGGATGTAAACAATGAAGAGTTGCTGAAGCATAACCAGTTTAAATGGACAGATTGCACAATTGTTGCATTTCAGAAGAGAGAAACTCTGAACCTGTGACAATCTTTGCTGTTGAGGAAAATAACATTTGAAATTTGGAGATCATCCGCAAAAATCCAGTGTACAAGGCACTATACAATCTCGAAAAGCTATCAATTGACTATTAGTATTCTCTAAATTAATAAAAATGTAGGATGTAAAATCTGTAAGACGTGCCAAAAATTAAAAAAGCATGACAAACATTAAAACACTCTCAGGCTATACACAAGAGTGACAGCAATGAAAATGAGAGGACACAGTGCTAAAATGTTCAAATACAGATATTTAATAGTACAAAAATAAATAAGAAATTTAGAAAACGTTACATACATAAACACAAATGGCGCAGACAGACAGACACTGACATCTTTAACTGCAGATGTCACTGCAACAAATATTCTATTGCAAGTCATATATGAAAATGAAACTGATAACATATACATTTTTTTTTTAAACTTGATCAGTATAAAAATCAATATCTCTAGGCAAATTTTATATTACTGCTGATTATATACTATGATTTATATTGATACAGTTTAAAATGGCTCTAAATTACAATGCATTCAATAGGCATTTCTATTTTTCCTAAAATATTTGTATTTATCTAATAAAGTGTCAACATGACGCTCAATCTCAAGCTCAAGCTTCCTCTCCAGCCACCATCCTCTCGATAGCAGCCCAGTCAATTCTGCTGAGGACGCTGCTGCCGGTCTCAGAAAGGTTGTCCAGCCAGTCCATGTCGGACACGCCGCCACCTCTGGCACCATCATCCTGCTCATCCAACAGTCCAGCCAAATCCTGAGAAGGGTACGACAAATGTCATCAATGAATAAGTAACATGACCTCTACAATTATTAAACAAAATTGACTAGTTGTGGAACAGTAGTTTCATTCCTCTCACATGGAGGCAAATATGTGATGAAAGTGGGATTCTTACTATGTCAGACTCCTCTGGTTCCTGCTCCCTCGGGACTCCTCTCCCTGCAGCAGGCCCACCTGAGGTTTTTATGCTCAGCCCCGTCTTTCTCTGGTATCCGACATGCTGTTCCTCACTCTGGCTGGCTGTGTGCGGCTGACTTTGGCTCTTTGTGTAAGTGAGCATGCCACGTCTGGTCACCTGAGACAGACGGTCCCTCGGCAGAGAGGTCACTAACACAAAGTTCATATGACATAAACTAGTTTAGTGGATTCAATATTGATGTTTTGACAATAGAGTGAAAATAAATCTGCAGGGCATCAATGAATGTCACTGGTTCCCAACCTGGGGGTCATGAGCCCACTAGAGGTCGACAAAGCTAAGCAAGGGCTCACAATGCCTTCTGGATTTTAAGTGAAACTTTTTTAAGTCCAGTGTCAATAAGAAGAACACACTGAATTTGTCAGAGATGATTGTTCAAGCTAAAAAATACATAATGAGAGAGTTTTCTTAAACATCAAGAGAATTAATCTCTGATGCAATAGTCACAGAAAATAACCTGTACAAAATTCATCCAACTCGCACTTCCTGCCCCTATTGCATTTACTATTTGTTAATTGAAACATTTTATCAGTTGTTCTGTACTGGTGTTGCTTTGCATCAAATATAATATGAAATATACCGAAGATTTAACAGTTTAAAGGTTCGGAACCACTGACGCAGCTGAATATCATTATGATACCTGGTCTATGCAGTCCCAGCCTCCTGCGATGATCCTCTGAAGGTCTTTCCAGCATCTCAGCAGTCCATGGACGAAGGTGGGGTTGAGCTTGTCCTGATTTAAGACTTCTTTTATTTTTGGCAGATGCACTGTAAGTAAAAGCATAATACCTCCATGACCAACTCCAGCCAATTCCAGTTTAGAATGAGCAGGTTTTTAAACTTCACAGAATCGAAGTACTGTGGAATAATTCATGAATACTTAAAGATTTGTTCAAATGCTAGAATTATTCTTTAATGAGTCAGGATGCTGGTCAGGTTACTACTTCAGGAGATACCTGTCAGTGCCAGCAGGGGGTGGAGCAGAGATGGATCGTGTGGTTGGGGGAATTGGTGAACCTTCACCCCGTGAAGAGATGAGTAAAGTTGGAGGATTGGCGGGAAAGTCAGCGGCCAAAGAACAAGCTTCACGGGTCCTCTGGTTGTACTGCTCTAGAAGCATGAACCTTTGAAATCAGTGAGAATTAATATATATGTTAAACATGCACATCTCTTGTGCACAGACAATGTAAACAGGTACATACTTTTCCTTTTCCTCTCTGGTTCTCCACCTCGTTCCTTCATTCTTGTTTGCTGGTTTCTGCAGGGAGCACAGCAGGAGGATCAAATTGAATATTTCTTAAAAATAGAATACAATGGAAGATCACTTCTAGTAAAGAGGCAAACATATCTCACCGCTGTTCCAGAGGTAGAAAAAGGTTTGTGCTCCCTTTCCCTCAGGCTCTGTCTTTGTTTCTGATAAACGGCCAGTCGTTCCCTCTGTTTCCTTCTCATCCAGATCCTCAGCTCTCTCCTCTCATCCTCTGGACGGACACGTTTCTGTGACATCCAGCTACTTTGCTGCTGGTCCGGCCTCCTGAGGGTCAAATTACTTTTCAGCTCAGTGATAATCCTAGTTGTTTAGGTAGCCATTTGAATTTTTAGTAGGTACCATACCTGCTCTGATGTGCAGACTGTGAGGTGGACAAATCCAGGTCAGTCAGGGACAAATAGCCCTCCCTTACCAACTCGTCTAACATTTCTGCTGTATCGGATAGCCCAGAGTGACCCAGATTCTCATCTTCCCATCTAGAAATAGACAGGCAGGGGAAAGAGTATTGTAAAAAAAAATAAAAAATAAAAAAATAATACAAATAATAATAATAATAACAATGACTTGGTTTAAAGACGTTAGAAGTGATTTAACTTACCCAGGTGATATTCCAGATGCTTCAGCCAGCTGATCTTTTGTTTCTGTGGGAGCAACAAAAACATTCAAACAGAACAGAAGGAATAGTAACTTTTATGTCTAAGATAAAGGAAAAAGAATAAAGAATCCATCCATCTAAAAACATTCAAACAGTGCATCAGCTGATTTATGCTCACTTAAATCTGTGCATCTAGGTGAAACCTAAAAAAAAAATCTACTTTATGTATTCACTCTGACATATGTAGAAAATGTGTAAAGACTACATTGCTTTTACCCTTAGCACACTATTTGCATATATTTATCCATCAACTAAAAATGCAGCTTGTCGTTTTAAAGTTGTAACAGTTTTTAGGGAATGTCTGATTAAATTGCATCTTTACTTGGAGGTGTGTAAAGGTACGAAGGACCGGCATTGTGACTGTGAGGAGATGAATAGTGAAACGATGGCTTCCTTTCATCGTTATGAATCACAATTTCTTCTTCCGGATTTTCTTCTTCTTCTTCTTCAAGGACATTTAGTTCACTGTGTCCAACATCCAGTCGTGGTATCCAAGCTGTTAAAGACAAAAAATTTACATCAGTATTAAGAGGTTTTGATAAAGTATTGCGGTGTTATATATTACTCATTTCTGTCATTCAATGACTTGCAATGTAATGAATAGTTTTAGGTCATACCTTCCTGTGGGACAGACAGTCTGACAGTTTTTCTTATTGCCTTTGTAGTCTTCACATCAGGAGCCGAAACTGGTGTGAGCTTTTCGATCGTGTTCAACAGCTACACGAGATAAAACAGGACAAGCAACAAATGATATACAATATGTATTTGTCTGCCTTCGAGGCCAGTTTGTGAACTTGGGTGTCATTAATAATACAAACAGGAAATACAAAAAAGGCTTATTTACCATCCTGGAGTTGGAAAAGTCCTTCTCCAGATAGTCTGCAATGTTCTGCAGAGCAGCCAGCTGAGTGTCCAGCTCTGACAGGCGAGAGGTGAACGAGGCTGAAGGAGGCATGGACGAGGATGAGGCACTCTGAGGTCCAACACTTTGGTTTTTGATGGCTTGACAGATTTCAGAGTCAGATGGATACTCCATGTCTTGTGGGGTGCTTCTCTTTGCACCCGTATTGGGCTCAATGTGGCTGAGTGACAGCGACTCCTCAGGGATATCTAGAGTGTGCAGTACAACAGATATTTGGACCAAATGTTAACAATATAGTTGTGCTTTACCACAGATTTGAATATAGAGATATAACTGAATTAGACCTTCATTATAAAGACATTTAAAGACCTGTGTGAGTGGTTGGTTGTACTGGATGTGTGACTAAGGGATCTGGATTAGACACAGCAGCAGCACTCCTAATTACGGATGTTGCGAGTACATGAAGCTGAGCAGACGTAGGTGAAGAAGGACGGACGGAAGGAACATCTGGGGCTCCTCTGCTGAGAGAGGGTGGCAGATCTTGATGCAGTGCTTTGTCTTCCAGATCCAAGATGCTAATGAACTGACGGCCACCCAGATCCTGACATAGAAATATTGTTGTTGAGTTGAAATATCCATTAATTTAAGTATCAAATAGTAAAAAATTGACTTTAATATAATAAAATCCCAAGCCGGCTTCAGTTAGCTTGTCCGGCCTCTTACCAGATTCCTCTCTGGTCCCTGTGGGTCTTGAACACGGCTCTCGTTGAACAACTGTAGATTCCCAGAACTTTGTACTGGATGGAGAAAACACACAGACACACAATGTTTGACTCTTCATTTGTCTTGATTCACCTTCAACAAATAAAAAGCAGTGTGTTATCCTTGTGCCTGCAGTTTTCAAATCAACTTACTTTTAGGGCTACTAGCAGTCACAGAGGCAGACACAGCTTTATCCAAAAGTGTAGGAGGACAAGCTGGAAGAAAAAAAAAAATAACACTGACGTTTTCAAAAGCACGCACTTAAAACAACCACTGCATTTTTCACTTCGGCCAAGCAAAGAAGAGAAATCAGTTAAACATACAAGAAACAACTGTGTAACAAGCCAACTACAATATTAACACTGTATAGATCTCAATGCAAACTCTTCCCTACCTGGGTCTGTGTTGGTGAAGGCATCATGGCACTCTGGAGGTCTTTTACGTGTGGAGGCAAACGCATGCAACTCAGCCGAAGTGGACATAGCCTTGTCCAATAATCTCTGACCAGTCAGCAAAGACTCAAAGGACCCCGGAACTTAAAGTTAACAAGAGAAAGAACAGATCAATAGAACTGAAGTACAAATTTACAATGTTCCAAAATGTCCGGTCAAGAGCTACTTTAAACAGCGAGTAAGAAAAAGGGGTTACAAGATGCTCTTTAAGGCACATCTTCAAAAGGTTCCCAATGTCAGAACTGGGACAGCTGTGTCAGAGGATATCAACATTTCTGAAACCGACAATCTGACATTCACACCCACTTCACAATGTGACTGGCCAGCTGTGTGTTGGTATGAAAGAAGCCGGGTTTGAACTTGTTTCTTAAGCTCTCTTTTAATTTTTTTACACAATTATTTCTGCAAAATCAAATGCATCACTATGAATGGCTGAAAATGTGCACCTTTATCCCCATATTTATACAATATTGCAGCACTTTGTGGGTGAAACAGGCAGGTGTAATTAGGTTCGTCTTTGACACTAACCACATGGAACAGCAGCATCGTGTCCAGGAGTGATCTCTTCTACGGCTGCTGGCTCATCACTTGCAGGCTCATTTATTGGCTATAAATGTATTGGAAGAAGCAAATTATTGTAGAATTACAGTTGGCATAACTAAAATACTTCTTATTAGAATGAAACTTACCTCTTGTGGAAGGATGATAGAGTCATTCGGCCTGAATGTGACCTCTGTCTTTCTCGTCCTCGATGCCTTCTCCTCTCTCCTCTTCTGCCTATAAACAACACACAGTGACTAAAGTAAGTAAAATAAACAGCTTTATAGAAAATAAAATCAATAACATGAAAGGTAATATGCGATTGCCTCTTGCTGGAATTAGAGCTAGCAGCTATTCTGCTGTTTGCATTTGGTGGGTCTACTCTGAGTAACCGTGGTCGAGCCTCTTCAGCATTCTGCCTCCCGATCACTGAACTCGCCAACTCCTCCATGGACATGAGACGGGTCATTTGGGCTGAAGGAGCTGCCAGGGGCAACATCTGTAACAGAGACAGAAGTCTGTATATAACCACAATGCAAGACTTGATGTTGGCTAACTTTTCAAATCTTGAAGCAATGCGACTACTGCTTGCCATTTTTGGTCCAGACTCTATATGCAGTAGCTTGATCATAGGGGCTTCTCCCATCGGAGCTGCAATGACCGTAGAAGGCCTGGAGGAAGAGGGGATGGGTAGTTTGGGGAACGTGATGTTACTTTGTGAAACTTGGTGAAAGTGCAGCAGACGAAGGCCCTGCGTCGGTGTGTGAACTGGTAAAGCAGGAGGAAGTAGCGAGAACTCTTGTCCTCTGGATCTGTCTGATGTCTGAATCCTTGGTTGAGTTGGATCCCGTGAAGAATTAAAGCTGAGCTGTCTCTTTGAAATCGAACTCAAATTTATTTTTTCCTCTTCCGTCTTCTTAGAGGCAGACTGGTTAATGTTTTTAAACTTGTGTTGGTGGGATTCTATGGTTGGAGGATTTATGGTTTGGGGATAATGTGGGGCACTCTGCTGAGGCAATGGAGGACGGTGCAGCTGAAGTAACTTCAAGCCCAAAATCTGGGGAGCAGGATCACTTTGTATACAATCTTCTGAGGGCGCCAACACAGGGACACTATGACTCTCGTCAGTAGTGGCTAGAAGCCCTTGTGAAGGTGGGATGAACCTCCTGTTGACCCTAAACTGGATTTCCGGTGATGCTGCCTGGACAGAAATTGGCTGCATTTCCTAAGGGAAAAATAAACTTTATTCAGTTTGCATTCATTGTCATTTAAGTATTGTTTATATTGAAGAATAACATGTCACACGTGAGCAATACCTGATAATTTACACCATTAGCAGTGTGGGGAAGATTCCTGGCGGTGTCATCCTGGACGTGTGTTAGAGAGGATTTCCCTGAGTTCTGTCTGGCAGGCTGCTCTGCAAGCATACATGCAGGAGCCTGGCTGAACTGAGGGTTGATGGATCCTGAACTTGATGCCCATGCTGGCATCTGAGGTGCCACAGAAATGGGAGTCTGAATGGGTAAGGCACTTGGTTGAGGGACAAAATTGTTAGCATTGGATGATGACACACAAGGGTGTAATGAGTTCATGTTAGACTGGGCCAAATAAGAGCTCTGCTGGGCAAGCTGCAGGTTTGAAAACGAAGCTCCCAAAACCTCCATCAGGCTCATGTAGTTGATATTCTGTAATGAAGGACAAAAGACTTCAAGTCAGGGTCAATTTAAAGAGTCAGTTAATTCCAAACTTTACCTTGTGGCCAGTTTGTTCCTACCTGAACCAGTCTGAATAAGTCTTCGCCAAGACGCTGTCTCATTTCTGGAGTTTGATTTGTTAACGGCTGATTCGGAGCTGTAGAATCAGCAGCAAGTGCACCAGCCGTGGAGCTTTGCGGCTGAAGGCTTGGAGGATCTACAGGCGTGTCGGTGAAAGGCACTCCAGTTGGACCAGAAAGCTCAGCATGGATCTCCGGCGGGACTGCAGGGAGAGCTTGAGGCTCTGAGGGTGGAGGGGCTTGCAGGCTCTTAGCATCACTGTGGCTTAAACGACAAAACAGACCATTTAAACATCCAACATCAGCAACAGTTTTGTATGTTGAGGTTTCACCACCAAAATGTTTATGTAATAACAACTCAGCAGTGATTATGATTCATTTTACTTTATAATTCTATTGTGTGGTGTTGAAAAACGTAATTAAAAACTACAACTTAACCACAGTTGTAGTTTACTTTATTTTTTCTATTACATAATAGAATACGTTTTAATGAAAAACTCACAGAGAGGAGGAACTGGATACGTCGTCAGCGCTTTCTGAGAAGTCCAGGTCTGCAAGTTTTAAACTCTAAAAAGGACAGAACAACAGTGTTGTGTGTTTTGACAACAATAATGATACATATGAAGAATGAGCATCCTGAATGTTAATATTTACATTTTCAGGGGAGCAGATGTTTTCAGAGATGTTCCCTTTGGAGGCAGAGGACGACTCTTCCAAGCCTTCACTTTTGCCTACAAATATCAAACGCATCAATTAATATTCTGTGTTATAGGCATCTGAATTAAATCAACTCTGACAATCAAATGTATTGTAGTCTTACCTTCTTTTTCAGGTGTAACATCTAAGTCATCAAGAGATGGTGGTTGTGGACTTGCTTGTCTCAGCTGAACATCAAAGGTCAGCTGATCTTGTTCGTTAGGGAACGGTGTCCTGAGAATTGTCACTTCCTCTGGTTCATCTGTAAGAGAACCACTGCAGGGAGAGAATTAATAAATAAATACAGTAGACAAAAAAGAACTGTGTCGTTTTATATGAAACTGTGCATCAGAAATGTGAAATTCTAAAACAGTAAATACAACAAACATAATACATTATCACCAATTTACACGTATTGTTTTCATCTTTGCTGCTACATTTTTACATCACTGTCATGTGATCAATTACTGGACTTTTATCTACTGGCATAAATGTGTGCTTTCCTACTTAAGCTTTAATTCAGTACGATGGCTCTAACTAACAATCAATTTATCTGTACATTATGTTCAATTCATGGACTGACCGATCTATAAAATATCAGAAAATGGTGAAAAATGTCGATCAGTAACTAAAGCCCAATATGACGTCCAAAAATGTCTTGTTCACCCAAACCTAAAGATATTCAGTTCACTGTCATAGAAAAGAAAAGAAACCAGAAAATATACTCATACTGATTAATCGATTATTGATTGTATAGTTGACAACTAATAGACTGATCATTGACACTGTAATTAGCACTTCTTCAGCTAATTTAATACTGGCTTGATAAAGACTTGATGTACGTGTTCTAGTTAATCCAATGATAGTCCACTGTAAATAAAAAATATTGAGCACTCACATGAACAGTTCTACTTGCTGCAGATTATGATCGAGACCAGTGATGGGCGTGTTTGCTGATCCAGGGTAGCCTGTATCAACACTGCTCTCTCTCTCCAGCTTCCTCTCCACCTCAGATTGCAGCACAGGGGCTACAGTCCATTGCATTTCTGGAACTTGGATCTGAGCACTGTAGTGGTCCGTCCCGAGTAAAGCATCATACCTGCACTGCAGCAAGCTCAAGGAGGTGAGGACAGCGGGCGCTGAGGCTTTGACACGAATCACTACTCCTTCATCAGCTGTTCCTCCAACGCCTCCTCCCCTCTCTTTGTTCTTCTTCTTGCCATGATGTCCGTGTAACGCCCTCCTGTCAGACCAGCGTACCATCCACTCCAGCAGCCTGCCCAGCTCTGGAAAATGAGCCTCTAATTTAGGATCCAGTCCCTGCTGTAATTCAATCGCGGCTCCCGCAGAAGTTGAGGGACTAAATATGAAGCTCTCTGAGGGCTGCCCCATGGGAAAGGCACTTTGTATTGAGCTTCCTTCAGAAGCAAAGAGGTCTGCCTTCGTTCTTTGGCCTACAAGTAGACTGCTCTGCTGCCGGAGGCCAAACAAACCTTTTTGCCTGCCAGTTCTCAGCCCAGGCAGAGGGGTGACAGAAAGGCTTGTTCTGGATACGGGGGCTTCACTCAAGACAGAGGAAGTTTGCAGCTCAAGTGTCACACCTTGCTTCACGGGCTTGTAGCAGCAGCCAGCTCTGAACACTGGAGGATAATTTCCCAAGTGTTTTCTCGCTGGATGGTGCGCATCTCTTTGACGGCGATGAATAGTTGTCAGCACATCGAAAGTGAGAGAGTGCAACTCTCTCTCCCTCAGCTGGGAGGAGAAGCCCTTCAACAAAGGGAGTTCACCACCTGAGTCCCCTCCATCGGAGCTATCTTTCTCTAAAACGTAGCTGAGGAAGAGCTCAAGGAAATTTAGATACTCATCATCTTCAAGCTCAAACTCCCAGGTGCCAACTACAGGTAGGGAGGGTTGTTCATTCTCCTTGGCATCACCCGAGTGACTCTCCTCCTGAATGACGCTTTCAAGTCTAACAGCGGTCTTCTTTGCATGTTCTTTCACCTTTTTTTCTTTCTTGCTCCTGCAGAGAACCACACAGAGTGCAGAGTAAGCCACAAAAAATGATACATGATACGTCAGTGTAATAGTAATACTACTTTTCCACGCCGAATACCTTGTCACAGCTCTGTTATGCCTTTCAGGAGAGATAGCCTCAGATGTGTTATCTGCCGTGTCTCCATCACTACACACTGGGGGGAACCCACAATCAGTTAAAGTGCTGGTGCTAAGGCTTGTACCCAATGAGAGCTGCCTTAACACGGCCATCCCGTGTCTGCTTCCCCTGTCCTCCACTTCCTCCTCCTTCTCCCACAGATGGAGTTCCGGTGAGGCCAGGTGCCTCCGCAAACGCCCAAGATGTTTTTTCCTCTGCCTGCGTTTGTCCTGAATAACAATCATCATCGGCTCGTCCTCCTCCTCTTTATCCTCCTCTGTAGAACACAAAGATTAACATGGAGTGACATTTATTAATACGTCACATTAGTTTAGGAAGTCATGGATAATAAGTAGTAGGAATGCACCAAATCCCATTTTGTCTACATTCAAAGCTTCTACTGATGTTCGAAAGAATGAAGAACTAATGTTTGTTGTCATATTTTATGATATCACCCTAAAAGAAAATTAAATGAAAGCCTCAGTTTAAATAAAGTGATTCATCAGATTAAATCTTTCTTTAATTACATCAACTTTCATTAATGAATATATTATAACTCGTGCCCTTAGCCCACTTGGTTAATACAGGTACATGCCTCCCTTTGTGTTTTGGGATTGTTTTTTTTCTGTATGTTCTCAATAAATTTTGACTTTTGAGCTATAGAACGCTTTGGAGACACTGAAAAAGTTTGGATTATATCAGTTAGAAACAATCCTATGCTGCTAACCCTGGAATGTAATTCTAAAAATAGTATAAAATTAATAGTATTAATGTAGCCTAGTCTTTATCTGTAACTATCCAGAAATACAGAGTTTAAGCAGAATGACTAGAGTCCTGTAGGGTCATCACATTTGGTCTTTTATAAATAAGCAAATTCCTAAAGTTTTCATTACTCTATCGATTCTAACAGTTAAAAAATTATCAATAAAAAAAAAATGTAGTCATGAGGAAAGCTAAAGATAAGTCAAGTAAAAGAAATGGGACAAGGTTTTTTTCAGGTGTCTCTACCGTGGACGTTGCATTGCCTCAGTCTCTCCATCGTCGTGTTATACTTTTCTCTCAGTGGGACTCTGACAGACTCTTCCTCCTCTGGGAAGGCTCGTACGAGTGTGTCTGCCACCTAAGAAGAAGAAGAACAGGCAGCAATGAAACATGCAGGAGGATGAGACACTCAAGGTCATTCTGTGTTACCTCAAAAAACACTGTTTATGCAAGAAAAAGTCATATCACCAGAGAGAGAGGAGGAAGTTCAGACACCAGGCTGAGCAGTATATCCTGGAGTATCTCCTCAGCGTTGAGGAAGCAGGAGAAAGTCAGAAAACGGCGGGCCCAGTGGAGAGCATCGAGACAGGTAGATCTTATTTCTGAGGTAGGGATCTAAGGGACACAAATACACACCGATATATTTATAGGGCATCAAGGGCTGAGGATACTTAGACATAAACATGAAACACAATCAAACACAAATTCAATACCTGCTCATCTCTGCCATGTTGTCTGGCAGCCTGATACTTCCTGCAGGAAATGGAGAGCTGATCCCTGACGTGAAGCATCCAGCATAAACCACACAGCTCCCTGAAACAGACTTGTAGGAAAGACACAGTTAATACAAGTAGATGACTGATTAGAATATCCGCAAGTCACTTTGAATGGTATCTTACTAATGGTTTGGATGGTGTCAGGGTCCAGGTGGCCGTCTTTCTTAGGCCCCCGTCTGAAGAATCCACCACGGGTGACAAACTTCATGAGGCTCTCTGGGAAAGCCTTTTCTTCTTCAGCAGCTGATGGATAGGAGTACTTCTTCTTGATCTAAAAAACAACACCAGATATTTACAGTATTTAGGCTGGTATGGCACTTCATACCAAAGTATAATCACAGACTTTTGTCATCATGTGTCTCTCAGAACAAACATTCTAAATGTGGAAACCAAATTAAAAAAAGGGATATGATCCTCTACAAATGTCAATAACCTGGCAACCTTTAATCCTCTTGTAAAACCAGATAAACGCCCTTCAGTCCAAGAAAATGTACCTTGTGTAGTAGGTGTCGTGCACGGCGCAGATGGCTGATGTACCACTGGGCAGCAGGATGGCAACAGCGTGCAGATCTCAGAAGTAACAGCAATTTTTGAAGAACTCCAGACACTTTGTGACGTGATGCAACTTCTGCAAACTGCCCTACTGTCCCTACTGGGTCCTTAACAGGAGACAGACACAACACTTCATGATAGAACATACAGTGTATCTAAACCTATTGTCTGTAAAAGCTGATCCTCTAGGTTATGTCCATACCTGTGTGTTGGGGGAAGGCTGAGGGCAATAAAGAGGTGGGGAAGGCAGATACAGTCCATTAGGCACCAAGGTAGGCAGGCAAGAACACAGGTCTTTGGCTGTGTCCAGCAAGGCGGACAATGGTGAGGAAATAACATTTACTCCGGCCATAACTGAAGCCTTCAGAATCTCCTGTATGGAAACCTGCAACACGTCCCAGTCCTCTCCTTCCAAAAGATCTGGTAATCGGAGAACAGATAAGATAACATGAGATAAACTCTGGAGTTGTCGGCAGGACAAAGTACAGATCAAAATCAAAAGTGCATTGTGGTCATCTTATAGTTATCAGGGCTCACTTACCTGTCAAGCTCTTGTCCCCATCTTCATCTCCACACTCTTGGGTGTCAGACTTGTTGCCTAGAAGGCACTCCAACTCAACCTGAAAAATACTCTCTGGTTTTAAAACAGTTGGGAGGTGGAGCTCTCTCCTCCTGAGTTGAGTGAAGTCAAAGTGGTCAGTGCAGTAATTCACATAGGCCAGGCTCAGAGAGGCCGCTGTCTTCCAGTCCCCAAGATGGGACGCCAACCACACCGTCTCAGGAAGAAGACCCCCTAGCAGGAGCAGGTCTTGGGCATAGTCTACCGTCCATACTTCAGACAGATGGTGTCGTCGCACTGCTCTAGAAACTTCCTCCTGGCACAGCGGCACCAAGCGGCCAACACTGGGGACTGAGAAAGCACATATTGCCAAATAGGAATATAAATGGATTATCTTTTTTTAATCGTCAAATATTTAGGAGAACACACCTTGAGGTAGATGGAGTGGAGGCAGGACAGCCACGTGGTGAGGGGGCAGGATGTAGAGGGGTTGGTTGGTGAAATAAGAGGCCATGAATCTTCCCAGGGTCTGAACCACGGCATAAGCTGCTTCACTGTGAAGGTCCACCGGCAGCCATGGACAAGGAAGAGAGTCTGCTGCAGAGCATCAAGGAATAGATGATAAGAAAAAAAAACTACTTTCAGAATGGCTCCACTTGTCATTTTGTATAATACCTGACTGATTAGTGCCAGAAGGATTATAACCACATCCATAATTGAGAAAAATGTTGGGAACAAATACTACTACAAATATTGCAGTTCCTATTTACAACTCATTACGCATTACATAAACAGACTTACATGTGAAATACCCTTCAAAAGACTGAAGTATTATTGTCCATCTCTCACCAGTTATGTAGCTCTTGTGTCCATCCCTGTGCAGGATCAGGCAGGCCATGTGGTCCCCCAACTCCTGGGCTTCTCTCAGACTGTACTGGGATAACAGACTATAGAGGAGCGCCAGACAAAGCTGAGTCTCCTTGAAGACGCTACGATCACATCCTAACAGGAAGACATATACCATTAAACAGTTACCATTTAAGACTGAGCATGAAAAAACATGAAAATTTCATGTTTTTTGAAAATGAAAATGAAAATTCCCCTTGGAATGAATAAAGTATCTATCTATCTATCTATCTATCTATCTATCTATCTATCTATGACCACATGTTGTACTTAAATGGGATAAAATGAAGCAGTTCTTCTTACGTTTGTTAATCTCCTCACAAATTTGTGACCGCCATGTATCGGCACTTTTTGGGTAAGAGCCACACAGGAAAAGATGTTCACCTGGGGGGCAAAAAAAGCCCAACAACAATAATTGTTCTGACATATGTAGACATACCCGTTTAGCTTTTCTTTAATCTGAACCACAATTAAATTATTTTGTATTTGGTTTTCTTTGATTTAATCTATAACAACTGTAACTGTTTCAATAACCATAGTTAGCTAGAAAGTCCTTTTGCTACAGACCTGGATAACTCAGCAGTACAGGACCCTCCTCTAGCCTTTCTCCTGTAGCCTGCAGAGCTGTTTGGATCTGGGACATGATGACAGATACCTGCTGCTGTTCCTCCTCCCAGCCATCACAGCCTTTAAAGCTTTTCAGTTCCTCCATATACTGCTGGGTGACCTTGTAGACCCATTTCCACACTCCGAACAATCTGGTAAAAAAAGAAAGAAAATTATCAACAAATAATTGACTATTTGCTCATAAACACTGACACATAAAAAGCCAGAGAGACATCTGTACCTGCTGGATGGTCGCTGGGGAACAGGTTGCGCCTGGTGTACCAAACTGGATTTATCTTCCTTCTCATCCTGTAGCAGAGGCACCTGGTGTACATCTGAAGGCCAGAGCTGCAGTGGCTTCTTCTCTGCAGAGGACCAGACAGTTCTTTGCTTCAGAATGTAGGTGTGGTCGAGAGTGTCGGAGACCTGCTGTAAGATAAGCAGCGCAGTGGATAGGCCTTGAGATGATATCTGACAGTGACCATTATGGTGGGTCTCAGGGTGAGGGTTCAGCAGGAGGCGTATCAACCGTTTACTGAGCTCTACCACCAGCTGAAGGCAGCGTGGTCCGTCTGAGTGAGCGCCATCCCATGGAAGAAAAGAAAGAAGGGCTTTGAGAAGGTGCAACAGGCGAGTAGAAACGAAGGTACTCTTTGTCCCTGTGTGGTCCACGGAGCTGGGGATCAAGTGGAGTAAGGCAGCAAATCGCACCACGCAGTAGAGGGTATGCTTCAGCAGGCGACTTCTGCTTTCCACAGTATTTCCAAGAGACATGCCAAAAGCCCAGGCTGTTAGAAGCTTACTCTGGATTTTCCCAAGGTCACGATGAACAAGAGGAGTCCTCCTCTCTGTTTCAACAAAGTCCGTTTCGTAATCTGTGCTGGTGACAAGTCCAGAGTCTGTCTGTGTATCCAGGGCGTGGAGTGTGTCAAACATTGAGGCAAACTCCAGACGACCACCATCCTCCAAATGAGGGCCAGCAGGAGCACCGTCAAAATCAGAGTCATCTTCAAAGAAAGTCTAGGAAACCAGACAAACAAACAGCAGCTTAAAGTATCCGACCAAAAGCTGATGCATTTGAGAAAGCAGTCATGACACAATATTACAGGGTAATAATATGCACCAGACTAATTTGATTATTTTCACTATTAGCAGCAATCTGAAATCACAAATGCCCTTGTAATCAAGGAAGGTTGTGTTTTTCAGGTTTAAAGACAAAGGGATATACTATAAACTTTAAGGTATGCATTTCTAGCTTTTACAGTTTGACCAACCTGCACTTTTTCCAGAAGCTCCTTGGTACCACCCAGTGTCCCCTGGTCCTGCAGGAAAAGTGGCAGAGTGGCTCCATCTGTGGCTGCTGAAAAGACAGAGTCTGTGGTTTGGGGCCCACGTGTAACAATGGGGTCAAACACCTCATGGCTGCTGTCCAGGTTCAGGCAAGATACCGACTCCAGCCATGACCTCACATGAATCTGAAAGTAATGAATGTGAGGAAACCGTATTGTCAAGAATAGTCAAACAAAGAGTAAAGACCAAATCTGAAGCTGAGGTAGATCCCATGTTTATCACCTGTGATTTGTCCAGTGTCCGACTGGCCTTCTCAAGTTCCTTGGTTGTGTCCTTCAGAAGTGTTTTCAGCAGCAGGGCAGGAGAAGGCTTGTCTAACACCCTCATAACTGTGGCCATGTAGCCATCAGACACAATGAGGTACATCAACCGCGGATGCCAGGTCACAGAATACCGCTGTCTTAGGACATCCCGCACAGACAAGCTAGAGCTGGACAGAGAGGCCTCTGGTTTCCCTGCAGACATTGGTGGCCTGTAGAGGGAAAGAATATTTTGAAGTAAGTTTGAATTATATTACTATACTAGTGCTGAAACTATTAGTCAATATGCCAGTCGATTGAAAGTGTTTTCCGACTAAAAAACTATTCTGACAATCGTATAAGTGTGTAATGAATTTTCATAGCCTTAATACCAAACATTCCTTTGTTTCATCTTTTTAGAGTGTGAGGATTTGCTGCTTGTCACTCTTTCATATCACTACAATGACTATTGTTTTGGACGGTTAGTCTGAAAAAACAAGATATCTGAAAGCAACTTTGGCTTTAAGAGATAGTAAAAATGTATTTTGTTAGCTTTTTTTTGGTTTTTTTACATTTAATAAGCCAAACAATGAACAGTTTCCAGTTTCACACTGGATTTATACTTCAACACTTGAAACATTAGAAAGGACAGAGGCAATGACTTGAAAAGGTAAAAGGGAAGCAATCAATAAAAGGTGACCACAGACAAGAGAGGAGAAATAAGAATAAAGCACTTCAGCCCAAACAAATCAATAACTTGTAACAAGATCTAGTACGTGATGAGCAATATGTCTCAAATGTATACCGGTAAGTGACGAGAGGGTGCAGGGGTAGGAATTGTGCAGGCCCAAAGTCAACACTGCAGCCAGAGCTTGTTAGAGAGAGAAGCCCCCCGAGGCGGGAAACCATAAGAAGGGAGCCTCTCTTCAGAACACAGGCCAGGAAAAGACCACCTGGTGACCAGCTCACACTGCCCACCCAGTAGGACCTGGAAGAGAAGAAGTTCATTTTAAGTAGTTCTAATGATAGATGGCATTCGGGTGATGGATATGCTCATGTCTAACATCTAGATAGTCTTAATAAAATTGTGCAGACATTGTTCTCCGTGCTGATGATCGCTCCCCTCTGGTACATTTTATATTTAGACAGTCAGGAAATTACGTGCTAAACTCAGGCACGCTGTCACTACGTTTATATACTGTAGAGAAGACTCAGTTGTAGACTTTCATCAGCAATATTTAGACAGTCTGACTAAACAGATGTTGACCCTCAGGTTAGATCTGTTTACATTTTTATCTATGTGTGCTGTACCTGATGTATTTAGAGGGGATCTCCAATTTCTTGCTTCCACATCCTCCGAGGCCACTTGATATTGAGACAAAGTTCTGCATGCTCACAAAGAGGATCTGTGTAGCCTGCGTTCAACAAGAAATACAAATCTTGATTCACATTTCTGCAGATTGACTAAACTAAAAAGACAGATCAACATGTGAAAAAAAGAGACAGAGAAGCCAGATGTCACCTTAGGCTGTCTCTGGTTCAGGACGATGGCCAACAGTCGGCCATCTGGGGAGAAGGCTGGCACCAAGGCACCTCTAGACTTCACTGGTTGGCAGGGTGGAGTGAGACGAGACATGGGGTATGTCTTGGTGGCCCACTGTATGCTGTATCCCACAGAACTACAAAGAGAAATTTGTACTTTTAACTACTGTAATCCCCAACGAGAGTCTTATCTGTTACACATACCTGCTCACTCACCCCACTCTCCTATGGCACTCATCCCATTGAATTTTCAGGCAGGTGATGATGAGCTTCTTCCCAGACGTGAAAACGAAGGCTGATAAGCAGGCGTCACCCATTACCTAAGGCAGTTAAGAGAAAGATAAAATAAGAAAAAAGCAATAAAGGGAATAGAAATTGAGTGCAGGTCTGAATTTGATTGAAACATGACACAACATGCCAAATATGTTTTCAATTTGGTATACAGACCTCAGTCTTGATGAAGATGGTGTGTTGGGATGCTTCTTTGTCTTCTGAAGAAGGCAGAATGGAGTCTTCAAGGGGGCATACATACGCCCAGTGTCCCTTGACTGTGCCATCCCGTCCACCTGTCAAATCTCTGACATCCATACACTCCCAAAGGAGCACTTGGCCTGTAATGGCTGACAGGACTGCATGCATCCCATCGCCTGAAACCTGGAGTGACAATCTCATGGCATTACCTGTGAAAAGACACACGCAGATTGAAGATTTGAACATTCTTTTACATGTAAGAACTGGAATTGGGATATGTAATGTGCAGCGAGATTAAAAACAAGTCAAAATCCCCCAAAACCCACTCATGTATTCTCTCAGCTCGCAGAAGGAATATGTACCTTGAACGGCAGTAATCACATGAACAACTTCTGGGACCGTTGCAGCAGTCTTCAACAAGTCTTTATCCCTGTTCCACAGAAATAGCTCTCCTGAGACCAGAAGTCCACAAAGCCACATACCTGGAAAAACAAGTAACAAGCAATGTATTCTCAGAATTGAAAGGTGACAAAGTGTTTTGCTTTGAGTTTACTCATCAAACCCACCATTGTGGGATGAGGCCATTGTCACCACATTATTGAGCAAAGGATGGAGTTTAGGAGTCCTCTTCTTGGTACGACCAGACACCATGTTGATCTCACTGATGCGTTTGTCATCTAACAGGAACACAGACTCCTTCTCCTGAAGTGTGAGACAACACAGGTTCACACTCATGCTCTTATGACAAGGATAGCAAAGCTTTCGTGTCACTCACTTTACTGTCCTCACCTTCCCAAGCCAACAGAACCGAGGCCATGGTTTTTTCCGTTTGATGCTGGATGACAAAACAACCTCCAATTTTAGCTCCATGTTTGATGGACAGCATCGGTTCTTCCTCTTGATGGTACACTCAGGTCAGGTCATCGAGATCGCAAGATCCCGCTAGACAAGCAAGACGATGTAAATCCATAAGTTAGCTGACACACAAGAAATATATTTGCTGCAATGGGACTAAACATTCTCATTAGCTAGACAGCTACCTGTTCGAAATATCATTAAATAAGCGATCAAATTGTTGGTATTGTTAGTATTCTTATTTACATAAATAAGTGTGGTTAAAATACTTTGTTATTAGCTATTTTTATCCATTGTTTGAAACAACAAACATCACCAAGGATAGCCATACTGTTAACTTCATGTAAACATTATGATTTGCTAACGTAACAAAGCTAAGACTTATACTTACTTAAATATCACTGAATATGCGATGAAATTGCTATACGTTAACAGAAATAAGTGCTGTGTAAACACAATTAATTAAGGTACCGTGTTGGTATCTATTGTCTGAACCCACATAAACATCAACAAGGATAACCATACCGTTAACTAGCGTTAGCCACCTAGCTAATTCTGCTAACTGCGCAGAGCATTCGTCCCAAACAAAAGCCTTAACTGAGCTCTTCAGCCACAGTGGTTATTGTCAAATGTTATACTCACATCATTTGGTTGCGAACATGCTGACAAAACCATGGTATTCACGTGTTAAACAGTAGCTAAGTAGAAATATTTCGAAACTCCCTCCGCTTCTGTAGCCAGAAATGTTTCCCATGATCCTCTGGGAGAAAGCTTCGGCTCGTTGCCGTAGGAACGCAGCTGTTGTAAAACATGGCCGTTTTCATTTATTTATTTATTATTTCACCGTTTTACTGGATGTTTTGAGGACGTTACTAAACTCATTTCGGTAACACTTCGTAATAACCATCCTTAATAAATGTATATAGTTAATTAAACTTTAGTTAATAGTTATTTCATCTTTCACTTTCAAAAAATGTAATATTTTATTCACCATTTATTACGCGATTCTAAAAGTTTATAAATTGCAACTTTATAACTAACCCTTGCCATTTATTAAAGTCTAGTATTAAAAAGTGCTACCCTCATTTTTGCTACAACTCATGAATGCTAGCCTGATGATTCAAAGGGCATTTTGTTGCCACTCCTTTATGGGGCAGCAAGGTTTTGTTAATGGTCCTTTCGCAGCTTTTCCTTTTATTGCTCCTGAAAGTGTCTATCCAAGTTTGAAGTGAAAGGTGATTCTTTGTTGTTTGTCTTCTCTACACAACACAGGGATGGGGTGCACAAACACAATAATTAGAATGAGCCAATGACAGCCATGTACTACAATGTACTGTCTAACAATGGCTAAAGTTCACGTTCAGATTATTGCTGCACAGTCATACATTTGCCAGCAGGTGGCAATGCCTCGAAAGCTCAGTATGTATCTACAGTCTATAGCAAAGGGTTCTCATGGCAGCCAGTTGTGTTTAGAGAAGAGATCACTGATGCAGATAAACAATGGCATAAGAGGCTTTTTGTCTCTAAGCTTTTTGAAGATATCTCTCCACATGGTCAATTCTCTCTGAGGAACATGCACAGCTATTAACTGTCTGAATGTTTGTCTGCAGTAAGTGGTTTCCTTCACTATTAACATGCTTTGGGCTTGTGTGAACTCTTAAGTAATAAGGTCCCCTATTGGCTTGTTACAGAGAGTTATTAAGTTTGCCCCCCGGCCCCTGTTGGTATTTAATTACCCACTCTCTCCTTTTCATCATGATGGAGAGATGACGGCAGCATTTGCCAATAGGTGAAAGAGGAGACTTCACCGGACCCTAATTGGTTCATTTGCCTCTGCCTGCCAGGCGCAGATGGAGCTCTTTATTACTGTCACTGGCAGGTTCATTCTGTTCTGATGAGAACGGTCTTAAGAGAGAAAGCTTGTATAAGGACATGATGGCAAGGCTTAAACAGAATGATAACCAGCAATATGTTATAATGTTTCAAGGCAGATGAGCTTATTGTTAGGGACCATAATTAGATAAGTATTTTTATATACATAGTGGCTGTGTGTTTGTAGGTTTAAGGTTTATCTTATCACTTGCTTTGTTCTGATATGTGAATCTAAGGCCATTTTGGTCTGAATTAGCATCTTTCTCTGCTATAGAGTAAAGAAACACAATTAGATTAGCATAAACCACCATTAGCTAATTGCATCACTGAATGGTAGAAAACAGCATTTTCATGCAAATCCTGTCTCAATGCATTAATCCCTGATCATAGTATGCGAGCATGCGTGGTGTCCGTAAAAATCACACGAAACCGTTTTAACATCAGAATTAGAAAGAAAGACAAAGCAGTAATGTAGGTATACACAGTAATTACTCTATCTAGCTAATTGCTATTTGTTTGAATGATGCTGCTCTCTCAACATGGCATGCCTGCACAGAAGAGGGCGGTTGGGTTTGGAAATTCGGCATGGTCCCCTGACAACGCTAACAACAATTACTACATGTGGATAGCAGAGATTTAATCATGTGTTTTACCACCGACGTTTGGTATCATGTTTGCATAATGATCCTCCAGCACACTCCAACAGACTCCTTTTCCTTTCCCTTTAAACTATACAGCCATTATAACAATGTGGAGTAAACTCAAGGACTATAAGCCATCTACATCTTCACTGTTCAATATGGGGTCATTAGTTGGCATGGTAACCTCATTTGCCATTTGCAGGCCTCGTTTGCACTGAAAAATGATGCCCAGGAAGCTGTAAAGAAGCAATTCGATATGATTTCTCACAGCAACAGTGGGTCAAAGTGTCTGCTGCTCTGCACCATCACTTGTTAGCTGTAGAAATGTATTAGTGTTATCGAGTGTTAAGTGAAGCATCATGGTGTGTTGAACACTGGCAAATGGGTGAACAAAGTCTGATTTAGCTTTTGCGGATCAAAAATGCTTTAAAAAAAAAAAAAGATGAAAATGCCTGTCGGGTTATGTTTCCATGATGATGTGAGTGGTTTTCGATCCTATCATCCATCTTTAAACAGGGGCAAACAAGATTATTTCCCAAAATGCATCCTGGCTTTGGAGCTCATCGGATATTTTCACAGCAGACAGGTCATAGGAGAAGCAACGCTGTTACTGATAACATTAACGCTGCTGTCAAAATGGCCTACAGACAAATCGTGACAAGCTCTTATCCTGACACATTTCTAACCTGAGAGACAGGAATCGCAGAATAGTTGCTCTCTGTTTGCTGTCAGGCCACATTAGTCCTGAAACAATAATTTGCATCGGAAAGGTTTTCCTGTTCATTTTTGAATGTGGTGTTTTGTCTGTGAAGCTGTCGCCTGAAGGGTTAAACCTGTACTTTTCACAGGCTCAACAAGCTCCAGTAGAAAACAAAACAGGGAGATTACAGTGTATCGTCTATGATCTTTGTTGACTCTGTCAGATAGGGTCTGAGTCAATGTGTGTGGCTACGTTTCAGTAGTTCCTGGTTGTATTGGCTTGCATTATATTACGAGACGTGGCCATGGAGTCAACATTGGGGGAGAACAAATCTGCTGAAAACATTCAAATTTGAAAACTAATTTCCTTCAGTATATAAATAATATTCATCCCCCTATTTTCGTCCCACTTCCTCGGACCATGTTAATCCTCAACCTCTGCCTGCCTCACACCTGGGACGTTTTGTGACTATCTTGCATGGGTGTGATGCTGTCATGCAGACATAATCTGTCCAGACAGACAAACAGCAAAGCCCTGAAAACTACTTCTGTGGTAGTTTCTGCTACAACAGGTGTCTCCACAACCACATTTTGCTATAATGACACAGACTCACAATGTGAAAACAGCCGCTGTCGCTGCGGGCAGGGGATAAACTTTTTATTTCACTAGTGCTAACAGTTAGCTGATTAGTCTGGTGTTATGGCTGCGGATACTTCTGTATCTTTTGACAGACGGCAGCAGGTGGAGCAGACTGTGGCTGGGGTGAATGCTGCCTTTTAGTGTCCTTTGTGCTCTGTACAGACATCTCACTTCACCGATGTCTCTGATGCTCTGTAGATGGAGACCAGTGATGTTCTGGGCGGTTTGTAGGGCCTTCCTGTCCTGGGCCGTGCACGAACCATGTCAGTCTGTGATCTTTCCAGTCGGGGTTCTTTCTATTGTTAACATTTACCAGAATCTGGTTGTGGAATTTAGCCTTCCAATGCTTCTGTAGGAAGACCAGTCTTTTCTGTGCTGCACAACCAGGGTGGTGATGTGTGATGACAAGATTGGTTCTCAGTGATCATAATTCCAGGGAACCTTTAACCGCTCACCTGCTCCACCTCCTCTCTACTGATGTGTGGGGTTGTGTCTCCTTGTAAATGAACATTTTCTAAGAAAGTGGTTTTAATAATTTTACTCTTTCCATCATTGCTCCAAATCCAGTTCACAACTTCTCCCTTCCATGTGATGCAGTCACCTCCACCTATGCTCCTGCACACCTATCTAGAAGCACATCTCCCGTGCAGACAGCTGTCTACGTGCAGAGCCAGGAGCCAAGACAGACCAGAAACTTGCATTTGTTTTGGTCACTCCATGAGTCCTTCTTCTCCTTTAAATCTCTCCGCGAAACAGCAACGTGCTTACTTTGACGGGTTTGGCATCACGGCAGCGGCCGCCTTCTCTTTCATACGATTGGCCGAGCCGTGGGAATATTCAAATGCGGCCTTGATTGATTGGCCCAGAGCCGGTTTCAACAGTGCAGGGGGACTCATTTCCATTCCGACATCACTCTCCGTGGCACACACCGCTGGTTCGGCTGCCGAGATGAGATACAAGCGGCCCCACGGACAAGACAATCGCTGAAATAATCTTCTGTATGAGTGTTGAGTGTGTCGGGGATGCACAGTTAACGGAGCCGGCTCCATCAATGGATATATCTCCGGAGGATTCCAGTGCGCAACGAGATATCAGCTGCGAGATTGCTTTTGCAGAGGAAATACGCCTTCCGAGCAGGAGAACAACCAATCAGCCGTGGCGAACCAAAGATAAACAAGCCTTATGATAAGACAAAACTCTGTAAGACATTTCTCATGTTTCTTAAATCCATCCTGATGTGTAGTGTGGGCTCATGGAGCATGTTTCTCAGCGCAGGAGAAGTCCAGTTGTTAAATTGCCCCCATTTTTTTAACGATACCTATGTAACTATATGACAAAAATTAAGGGTTGTAAAGATGCTTCATTGCATGATGTTAAGATCCCTGCATTGATTTGAGGTCGACAGCGCTGAAGTGGTGAAAGACGCCCGGTGCGCACTAATGGATAGGAGCGTCTCGCCCCTCACTATAGATCTCTGTCCTGCTATTGGCTAATGTGTATTTATATGAGCCGAATCCAGCTGTGGGTTGTGTGATTTATATTCAGTGTGTGGAATAATTAATTTAATGTGAGTTATTCCCTGAAATGTGTTTTAAGAGTAAAATATAGGAAAAAGTAGGCCTTGTTTTGTTTTTTTATGATATGAGTCAAAAAAGCATTTGTAGTTTCCCGATGTTTTTTAATTTTTAATTTGTCTCTTTAAACTGTTCAGATGTTGCTCATCCTCTCATGACATCTTTGATGGAGTGGCGGCGGTGCGCGCAGTGAGAGGCGCTTCGCATGTCAGCATCTCAGAGGATACAGGAAGTGCTTTGAAGTGTATTATCGGTCATTGCATTCAGGGCCGCCTATGAAGGTTTCCATTTCTATTGTCTGGGAGCCGGAGGTGGGATCATCGCACCTCACTGCACCGGTGGCAGCCGAGGTTGAAGGTTAGCCGCAGCAGAGGGGCCTATAGATTATTGGCCAGGTGTGAAATTCTACCCTGCATGCTTTTCTCTGCCTGTGCCAGATCCTTTATTACCCAGAGAGATGGGTTGTCACTGCTTTCCCACCAGAGGCAGGGAAAGGAAGGGGGGGGAGAGGCAGCAATTTGGTGTTTTATTGTCTCCTTTTCTGGCTGATTTCTAGCACAAATGTCAACCCCCGTTCATGATTTATTTTCAGTCTGAAGCATGTGACTATCAGGAATAAGCTTATCTCATTATGAATTCCTGTAAATATAAATCATGGCGTCGTGGCCTTTTAGATTTACCACAGCATCCTAATAAAATTTAGTGCCTCGTACCCTCTTTTCATCATAAAGTATACTGGTTGGCTTCATACACTCTCAAATCTGCAGTTTGACCACTTTTGAGTGTTCAGCAGCACACATTTTTTCTTGACTTCAAACACAGACTGTCTTAATGACATATTTATATCTCGGTTATTTGCTTCGAATGTGCCTGAACTTGTTTGAGAGGCTTGTAAATTGCATGGTGTTATGAGCAGTCAATGTGCAGGTATCCCATGGGGGTTTCCCTGTGATCTCGCATCACACCTCCAGCAGTAATTCCAGCTCCGTGAAGAGAAGGGATTTGTCATTTGGCTGCCTGCTTCCCTTTTGCTTTTCTCAGGAGCGAAGCTGAGCTCTGATTTATTGTGAAGTTTCCCCAGGCTCCCTCAATCTCCATGCCTACCAAATTACTGAATGGAGGAAACGGCTCACCACGAGAGTGACCTTTTCTCGGATGGCTATTACCCAGGCCAGCGCAAGGACTGATTAAGGTCATGGTTTTTTTTTCTGCCATGTCATCCACAGCTCCACATCCAAGCTTTTTAAGTGGACAGTGGGATTTATGGTCAGGGGAGTGAAAGATAAAATGATGTGAAATAGGACTGGACAATGTATCGATGTTGTATCCTATTAGTCTGACCGATACTCTGTGTTTGGGCCTGATAGGGAGGAAAAGATTTTTTTTTAAATGATTGTAAACAATTATAAAGATGAAGATAAATATTATACTTCATTTGATTCACAGCACACACAACAATAAATTGTGATAACCTAAAAAATATGCACCAGAGCACTGAAACAGTCAACTTTGCTGTGAATTTTTGATAATTAGAGATTACTGCAAGCAACTTTTTCTGCATTGTATTTGCTTTAAAAAAAATATTCGTATCAGCTTGTATCAGTACAAGGGGGGGATCAAAAATCTCCTTGTTGAAAGTACTAATATTCATCACTATTCGGTGTAGACTGATTATCCAACATTGCCGATTATTAGGGCTGATATTCAGCATTTTCCCATTATCAGTATCTGTAGTTTTTCTGCAAAGAGACAGTTAGATAAACAAATTTTAAAAAGTTCTTGTTTGTAGTTCCGCCTACAACGATAGCTGATTGGTATCACGTCACAGTTAATAACCTATAAACACTAAATAATCTGAATCTGTAAATTAACTAGTAGTTAAATGTATCAAATACATGTAGAAAAAAAGAAAGTATAAGGAGTAGAAAAAGAAAAAACTCAAGTAAAGTACCTCAAAACTTGAGTAAATTGTACTTAGGTTTAGTTCATTACTGACACAAAGATTTCCATTTCTACTCTAAATGAATATTGTTCCCAAATATCAGTTTTCGTTCTCTTTGATTTAGAATAATCGGTATTGTTCCTGAAAAAGCCATATTGGTCAACCCCCAAATCAATATAAAACTGTCATAATAAAAGTATTCCATTTTGTTGTCCAGTCCTCGTGATATATCTTAAATGAATGAATGCAAAACTACTCTCTCTCCGCCCTCTAGGAATAATGTCAGTGGCTTGGTTGCATAGCAGTTTCTCTCGTGCTCGCTTTGCAGTCACCTTTCTATCTGCTAAGAGATGTCATGTGTAATTACAGGCAGCCTTCTATCTTCTGAAATCTGTCTAATTGGTCTTTTCATTCTAACAGGATGAAGGGGGTGGTGAAGACGGGGTTAAGGGTGGAAGGTTAAGGACTGGGCCTCCGAGGTCATTGGGGAGGGGGACGGTCAGGGGTTATTGGATGCTCCCGTAAGCTTTGTTTTGTCTACATGATGGGTTTCAGTCATTACTTCGAATTAATGATTAGGACTGCCAAATTGCAGTTGATGCATCTTTATTCGCCCTGAATAGAAAGGCAGCAAGATGAATTTTTAGTTGGTCCAGAGATCAAAGACCTTCTTTTTTCCTCCCAGATCATTTTGATGTTTCATGGTAGAGAGCGTATCATTAGGTTATCTCCCACATTAGAGCCATACGGGCAGCATGTTCTCTCCAGTTTCTAATGAGTTTTATGTTTGCTTGAAGATTTTTAATGGCATGAAGGAATCAGTGACCCTTAACAGTGTAACAGTCAAGTAAACAGCCAGAGGACGGGGGGGAAGGAGGAGTCGTGAGGAGTGTTTGTGCAACATAAAGGCATCTTTCTCCTATAATTTATATCTTCGTCTGTGGTTTGAACAGTTACAGGGGAGCGGGAGATGTAAAAATGATTCCGACCATGCCTGAGCTGACAGATGTCAACATTTAGATTCATATCATAGTCTGATTCTTTTGAAAAATGGAACTTTATCTTTCCACAAAACCTTCGGCTCGCTCTTTCACCATCTGTTATCTTTGAAGTCAAGGTTTTGTAAAGGCTGGACAGCAAACCCGTAGCTCTTTGACAGCGCGTCTCGGTGTGCACACTGGGATAAGGATAAGATAAGGCTCTGTTTACCCTCTAATGCTACCTTGGCATTGGCCAGACTTTACCCCATGCTGTGAATTTTCTTTTACCTTGGCACCATCTGTGAGCAAGGGCAGATTTGGGTCAGTCCAAGGCTTTTGACTCCCCATACCAAGGCTGTTCTCCAAGATAAGACTTAATTGTGCGGCTTTGGATTTGCGTCTAAATTTGTTCTCAGCAATCTGTAGACATAGTCAGAAATGCTATCTTTCCGAAATAAACAAATCCGCGTTCGAACCTCTCATCTCCCATGAATCCATAAATGTGATGTTGTGACGCTGAACTTTACAACGTGCATCTTCACCAGCCTGCTGTAGAGCATTTTGCAGAAATCTGGGCAGAGAAAATCTGCCATATATTCAACAATTGCTCCACCCATACTGTTTATAAAGACTGACTCACAGTTGTGGCCAATATCAACTTCCAGAGTAAATGATTAATTGTTTGTCAAGACTTTAAACCTCTCGGACAAATACTCACTGGCTGATGCTGCTACTGAATGCAGCAAGCGCTGATCCCAAAGAGGGTTGGACTGTCATTCATTTCAGTTTGTTGAGCAGTGTTTGTGTTAAATTCCACTCTCTCAATTAATGTTATTGCTTAAGAATATGTAAATGAACGTGATTTTTCAGTTTTTTCATTGTTGTTCATTGCAGCAGTCGATCGAACAAAAAACTAGCTGCCAATAATTTTGGTAATCAGTTAATCTTTAAAGTTCTTTATCAAGCAAAGATGTCAAACATTATCTGGATCCAGCTTCTTAGATATAATAGTTTGCTGCTTTTCTTCATCGTGTATGATGGTACATGAAGAGTCTTTGAGTTTAGGACTGTTGGTTGGCCAAAAGAGGCAGTTGCTTTGGGCTCTGCGAAATTGCATTTTTCACTATATTTTGACACTTCACCTAACTAGAATGATTTGGAAAGTTTAGGTGGATGCGAAATGCGCAAGCTATGCGCAAAGAAACCTACGGTCAAAGATAAAGCTGTGCCAATGCTACTAGGGAATTACTTTCATGATATTGATATAAATCTTCTCATTCTTTTCAGTATTAATTAATCAATTAATTAATTGGTTGGTCTATATCTAGCAAATATCTTCATGTTAAACTAAGAAGTGAGCAACTAATTGTAGATTTCACATTCACATTGGATGTTGATTTGCAATTGGTGACTTGTGATTTTTAGCAGTGTCAGCGTTATTGAAACACAACTGTCTTGTACCAGAGAAACTGAAATTATTTCTTTGCCCCCACAGACACGCAGCCGTTAACGCTATAACTGAATGGACATCTGTCGAAATATTGCCCAGCGATTTGTATTTACATAAATTTTGTGCTTGCGCCTGAATTGTATAGGAAACGCTTTTTTAACACTGTTGTAATACCTTTTTACGGGGAGCTAATCTCAATGGAAATGAGGCTCATTGTTATCAGCCCCAGGCCTCGAGTGTTCTTGCGGTGCGGAGCGGAGTGGCTCGGGGTTGTTTGGTTATCCTGTATGTGAACCTTTGTGTCCTCTTTTTTTCTTTCTCTACAGAGAAGGAGAAGAGAGAAATCTGGGTCTCTTATATGCTGCTCTGATACCAATTATGCAAACTATTATAGAATTTAACCAGGCCAGCTCTTATCGGCTAATC
>OMLP01000113.1:86894-115541 GCA_900302685.1 Spondyliosoma cantharus | reverse complement strand
TGTCCTGTCTGCTTGCCTGCCAGCCTGCCAGCCTGCCTGCCAGCCTACCCGTTTGTTCGTCTGTCTACCTGTTCGTCTGCCTGTGTCGCCAGCCTACTTCCGGGTTCGCTACTCTCCACACCTCAGTCCACCACGGTGTTGGATATCGCCAGGACCTGACCGTGAGTCTCCCCACCAGCTGTCTCGGCCGGCTGGCCGAACTCTGGTACCACGGAAGACGGCTCCACTACCAACGCGATCGAGAGCCTCCTGCGAAACACCGCTAGCTCGGCTACTGTTTAGCCCAGCTAGCTTCAGATTAGCTACCAAGCTAAATAAAGCTTCTTACCAACTAACTCTGCTTGTCTGGGTTTTGCTTTTGGGTTCAGCTCTCGTTCATACCATAACAGAACGATCTGACCACCATGAACCCAGCGAACCCAGATCCAGCCGTTCCGGAGATGGACCTCGTCACCGCTGTATCCCATCAAGGCACGCTGTTGGGACAGCATGACCAGACACTCCGGGGAATCACGACGGCACTGGTGAGCCTAGCCGCTGGCGTCGCCCGTGTGGAGGGTCATCTCCAGATCGCCCCAACGCCGACGTCCGCCTCTGAACCATCTCCAGCCGCTCCCAGGGATACACTACAAGCCCGAGAACCTTTTGTACCAGCGCCAGAGCGCTACGACGGGAAATTAGGGGAGTGTAAGTCCTTCTTGTTTCAATGTTCTCTAGTCTTTGAACTACAGCCCAAGACCTATGCTAATGACCGCGCCAAGATAGCCTATGTGCTAGGTTTGCTAACGGGGAGAGCTAGGGCTTGGGGAACTGCTTTCTGGCATAGCCCGTTTACCGTCACCGCCACGTTTTCTGACTTTTCCTCTGAAATGTCCTCAGTATTTGACCACCTCGGTGCTAGCAGTAATGCTAACCTTAGACTGCTTAATTTGCGACAAGGCACCCTTAGCGTAGCGAACTACTCCATCGAGTTTCGCACATTAGCAGCTGAGTTGGGGTGGGACGACGGTGCACTTCAGAGCATCTTCTTTAAGGGGCTGAACGAGGCGGTAAAAGATAGTTTAGTCGGGAGAGCCGAGACCACTAGCTTGCTGGAGTTGGTAGCATTAGCTATTAAAGTGGATAACCGCATCAGAGAGAGAAGAAGAGAGAGGGGCGAATTTTCTCAGCCGGGACCTACAGGAGTTGCAGATCCGGGTCATTCGTTCCGAGTTCCGGAGGTCCGACCATCGACCACAAGCCTCTCGACCACGCCGCCGTCGACAGAGGAACCCATGCAGCTGGGCCGGCTCATCTGACAACAACGGAGCGCACCCGCCGGTTCAAGGAGGGACTCTGCCTCTACTGTGGGGAACCGGATCACCAACTCGCAGCCTGCCCTCGCCGGTTAAACCGCAGCCCTCACCAGTCTCAGCCGGGGTTCTGGTGAGTAGCTCGGTCTTACCTTGCATTCCCCGTAAACGCCTGAACATTGATGTCAGTCTGTTCCTGTGTGGAAAGACTTTTCGTTCGGAGGCCCTGGTCGATTCTGGCTCGGACTCAAATATTCCGGACATCCAATTCGTCAGAGACAACCAGATTCGTACCAAGAACATTGAACCTCCACTGCAGGTAAACGCTCTAAATTGAGAGGTGTTGTTTCATCTCTCGGAGCAAACAGAACTTTTGCCTCTGTTGGTTGCAGGCAATCACAGAGAGAAACTGTGTTTCCATGTCATGCCTTCCTCACACACACCACTAGTGCTCGGTCTGCCCTGGTTGCAGAGACATAACCCGGTGATTGGCTGGATGACCGGGAGGGTGGTGTCCTGGAGTTCGTACTCCTCCGCCATTTTAGCTAAGTTGTAACTGGCATCCTGTGGTTGCTCGGCAGCTGAGACTCTACTGAGTGCAATGATTTGTAGACGGCGGTAGGTGGCGCCACATGCCAAAACATGATTTCAAAACATCATCATAATTTGCAGTCCGCAAATGATTTTTTTTAATGCGAATATTTTGGCTGTACTGTTGTTGTTGGTGAGTTCAGTATGTTATATCAACATTATTCCTGAGTCTCTGTGACATATTAGGATGATTTTACGGCCAGTTGCTTCAGATTTCTTACATATTGTACCTTTAAAATGTCAATGGAATCAATGAATGACAGGGCGTTTTTTATATGAAATTTTACAGTAATCTTATTGCCAGCCCTCTCCTGCTCTGTGACCAATGAGCTGACAGCACACACGCACACACACACAAGAATAACAATGCAGAATCCGGCTCCTCTCATTGGTCGAGGTACTGTTGCTTGCAGGAAGATACCGGAAGACAAGAGACTGGGGCAACTGGGAAAACAAACATGGAAAACACGGAGGACACTGATTCACCGGACACTGCAGACGGTACGCCTTCCACCACTAGCAGAAATGTCACTCCTCCGTGAAAAAAAAGAAAAGGCTGTAAAAATACAGACAGGAGTGGGAAAAAGAAAATGTGTGGCTAGAAAAGGTGCAGGATAATGACTACAAGGCGAACTGCACTGTCTGCCGGGCACTTTTTCTGTAGCCCATGGTGGACTGTATGACATCAAACAACATGCTTCCAGAGGTGGACACATCAGAAACGTGAGGGACAACAAAACCAAGGGGACCCTTGACCGGTTTGTTGTCCACCAGGCAACACCAGAGGCAGATATAGTATGTAAAAATAAGAATGTTTTTTAAACCCTCTGGTTAAGGTTAATATGGGTAAATGCAATAAATGTCAGTATTTTATGGCCAAAACATTTGTTTAGTGTAATAAACACACACAATTGATAGATGAATACATAAAATAGATAAATAAGCTATAAAAGTAATACATAGATGAATAATAGATAAAGAATACACACTATACTGTTTACATCCATATATACAACCTTACACATGTCTTACAAGTTCAAACAGTCCATAGATGGATAGATATATAGATGTAATATGCATAATTTATACTGCACAGGCAGTTGATAGACTACACATAAACTATACATATATCGGTAAGATTTTTTTTTCTTTAAAGGTGACTGCTGCAGAGGTAGCCCATATCTACCACACTGTGAAGCATGCCTAAAGTTACAATTCAGCTGACTGTGCACTCAAGCTGACTCTCCAAACACTGAATGACTCCAGCATTGCCAAGAAGATGTCCTGTGGAGGACGACAGCTGAGGCAGTGGTCACAGATGTTCTGTCTCCAAAGGCAATAGAGGTGGTAAAAAAAACTGACAAGTGGTAGAAATCCACTCCCATTCTCTCTAAACACCGATGCCTCTAATAAGGGAAATCGGAAGATGTTTCCCTTGGCTGTGCAGTTTTTCACGCCAGACAATGGAGTAGTCAACAAGGTAATACATTTTGTTGAAAATCCGGATGAATCTACAGAGGGAATTGTCAAAACAATACAAAACTCTCTTCAAAACATGGGTCTATCCCTTGATTATGTTTCTGGATTCAGTACTGACAACGCAAATGTCAATTATGGCATCCACAACTTGGTCTTCACAAAATTGAGAGAGGCCAACAGTGAGATCCTTCGTGGCAACTGCCATGCACATATTGTCCATAACACCATGAAAAAAGCCCTGGACAAGCTCTCAGTCGATGTGGAAAATATTGTCCTCAAGATATACAGTTTCTTTTCTACCTCTGCCAAAAGGAGAGAGTCCCTGAAGGAGTTCTGTGAATTTTGTGACGTTGAATTCCATGAAACCCTGCGCCATGTGGCGATGACATGGCTGTCGCTTAATCCTGCGATCAACCGCCTGCTGCAGAACTGGGTTCCACTGAAGTCATATCTCATCAGCATTGGTGAGGAATGTCCAAGGCACCTGACAGCATTGCTGAGGTTGACAGAAGATGCTGCTGGAGTTGAGGAAGAGGCTGACATTGTGGAAGTGTACCTCCTCTTCTGTAATAATGTCATGTCCCTGTTTGAAGAGGTGGTGAAAAAACTGGAGAAGAATGTAACCATGTCTGTTGACCTCTTTTCCATCATGGACTCTTTTCTGAGAAGATTAATTCAGAGAGGAGATGATGGGTTCTACGGGTATCTAGCAAGACAAAAGCTCCAGCGTCTCTCACCATCTGCTGATGCTGATGTTGCCAGGCAGGAGTTTACAGCCTTCTTAAACACTGCCATCAGTTATGTCCAGAAGTGGTTTGACTTCTCAGAGCAAAACTGGCTCTTTCACCTGCAGCCCCTCTCTCTAGCATCTGGGAAGATCTCCTTTGATGACATGGAGGTCATGGAGAAGATGGAGAAGATCACTGTGTGGCTTCACCTGGTTGGCAGGTAAGAATGAAACAATTGCCAGCATAGTGATGAACCATGTTTTAATAATTGTTGATGGCTATAAACAAATAAATACAATTGATAGATAATATATACAAATAAATACATAATAACAAACTTACTTTAAAGATATATTTATTTTATTCTGTCGAATTAAGCAGGACAGATTTCTGTTAAAAAGATGTGCTCTCCCAAAGTCTCCCACCTGAATGCACCGGAATCTGTAGTCTGCATCCACAAGTGGCAAAAAGCACAATAGAGAATGTCTTTTTATAGTTGAAATATTGGCTACCAGACAGTGGTGGTGCTTGGATGACGACATGTTTTCCATCAAGTACTCCCAGGCACTTCTCCATTATTTCCTTTTCAATGGCTGCACAAACCATATGGACAGAGTTAATACCTGTTGTGTGACCCAGGCGGTAGTTGAATGCGAGACTGATCGAGGAGTCCCCAGAAGCCAAGCACCTGTGAGGGCACAAACAAAAAAACATAAGTTACATCGGAGATAATTTTATTAAACTACTAACTATTTTAAGTCTCTTTTCTTTATTTCAGTTGATCTTTGCAAAGCAAAGTGGAGGGAACTGAGGGATGGTTTTGTGAAAAAACGAAAAAAGGTTTTAGCAAGCGGCTCTGCGGGAGGTCCAGCTAAAGATTGGAAATACAAAGACATCATGTCCTTTCTTTTGCTCCATCTGCAGCCAAGAAAGTCTGTATGACATGATCTAACAGTGATAACAGTATTGACGATCAACAGTGTCAACTTACATTGCAAATAAACTGATCATCAAATCCCTAAGCAAATAATTAGAATCAGAATCAGTATTCCTTTAATCTAACATTTTTACTATTACATAACATGACGTGAAGCACGAAGTTGGGCAGTGAACAGTGACAATGAGTTTGTCTTCAAAATAAGAGCTTTACATTGCACCCCACTGGAGTTTAGAACTGGGTTCTTAGCGGGGGGCTTTTAATTTGAAAGTAGCAACCGTTCATAGCTTGCCCCTACAACAACAAGCGGACAGCTAGCGGACACAACCAAACAGCTACAGAGACCGAGGAGATGCTAGCATCTCCTGGATCTCAACGGCTTTCCAGTTGCTCATCTTGACGTCCGTGGATGAACTGATGGCTGTGATCAGCTGTTTCCTGGTTTTAAAACTCCCCGGCTCTGGGTCGTACAACAGCGCACGTAATCGACACCTCCACCCATCTCACGCAATTGCCGGCACACTGACGTCTCAGATTTCGATAGCAATGGAGGCAGAAATAAGGGTACCATCCGAGGCGTCAAATTGGCAGACCAAAACAGACCCCCAGTTTACCGCCTTCTGTCTAAATCCACGGACCTAGCCGCAAAAAGGACGGCAAAGTGGCAGCTACTTCCGTGTGAACAGATGTTAAGGGCAGGGAGGAGAACAGTATTTACATGTCATATCACAGGACTGCTGATGTTCCATCTGTAGTTGCCCTTTAAAACCAAAAAGGTGCAGCATGACAGTTTGCTTGTATCAAATATTTGTATCTTATAATTACCCTTATTATTACGTTGCATTTAGAGGCCAGTGGGAAAGCCTCACATTCAAATTCTGCTGCTAAACAGCTACATACTGAAGTGTTGAGTCATCTGCTCAAGAAACTGTCTTATGTTTAACACACACCAACGCCCAAGCTTAATAACCTCCCATTTCCAATTACTATATGCTTACTTGCAAAGAGCAAGAAAACTATTAAGTCAAAATTTATACATTTTACTACCCTAAATAGTCTCTGAATACAACTATATCACATGACTTTTATAGCTAACGATAATCTTAAATCAGACCTCACCAGAAGCGTGTATGCCTACAGTACAGAGATATTTAATAATAAAGGTAATTTCACATTATTGTTCTTTTGCTATCAATTGAAAGAACATGAGCCTGAAAGGTAAACATACAAAAGTACTAAATGTACCTAAAATGAAGGGTAGCACAGTCACATACTTGTCATTAGAGATGCTGCAGTCGATGACAGTTTTCTTGCTGGTGTTGACAATAATGAAGGGAAGGTGGATGATGGAGTTGGGAGGTGGAGGTCTGTTTGCCTGCTGCTCTGTCTGTCTGTTTCGCTGAACCAGGTTCTTAAAAGCTATTTGCTGGAAGACAAAAAAAAAAAAAACGTTTTATTTATTAGGTAGACCTGTAAACTCTAATACAATCCAATGTATTAGCCTGCCATAAATTCTATCTTCATAAAGACAATAAAGCTCAGCTGTGATTGACGTCGTCAGAGAGGTGTTAATTTAACTACACGCTTATTACTGAAGTCACAGTTTAAGGTGGTGCACTGGACTACATTACTTAAAAAAGGGGCTTCTCATTTTCCTCCACCCTAGTTTTGTAAATGAGGGGGACAGAATAATGGAAACACCTCTTAAAATAAGTCCAGTTCAACAACATAGCAAAATATAACCTCAATACAACACAGGTGTAACTAGTAAAGTAGTCACTGTGTGTATTTTCTTCTGAAAAGCCGTAAGGAAAAAGGTATGCACTTTACTGAAAAGCAGAGAATTAAAGAGCCCTTAATTAACGTCCTTGATGTTTTCATGAAATTGAACAATAGAACAGATGTCATGAATATAGAGGTTTCATGTGAACCCCCCTGGACAAAAGCACTCATATTATTCCCACCTGCAATATGAGCTCCTGAAGCTGTGATTGTTTCTGCTTAATCCTCTCCAGTCGCCTTTGTCTCTCCACCTGCAGTTGAAATTAAGGAACAATAATTAAGAATTATAACATGAGCAAAATACAAGATATCTCCAACAGGACAGGTCTTCACTTAGTGTTTCTACCTCGAGGTTTTGGCACTCTTGCGCTGAGTTAGTGGGAAGGCCAATCCATTTGATTTCCTTCTTCTCTTTAGAGATAATGTTCATGGCCATGAGCACATTAAGTGCATCGTAGACACGCCGCCGAATGTTCTTCTGGTCATACACATGCTAAAATGGAAAAACATAATTCAAAATATCAACAAAAAAATGTGTAAAATCTATCAATATGCTGTATGCTCTATTTTTCAATTAAGTTGGGTGTTAAACATGTTGGCATCACTCTATGGAAGGGTCACGCAACTGAAGCACTTACCGAGTCATTGGGTGACATGTGGTTGTCTGCAGAGCTGAATTCTGCGACCAGTTCATCTGCCACTTCATTGTAGGTGGTTACGCCTTTCTTCTGCACCTTCTCACACACTTTCATGGAGAAATGCCTCAAGCCCTTTCCATTCTTTTCCCCTTTCTTACCTCGTTTTCTGTGGACAAAAAAATCCCACATAAAGCTCAATTTTCAAATCAAAACACAATGATTAGTATGTCAAACATTTTATTTTCTTTTAAGTGAAATATCAGACTTAACACATGTTAAAATTGTTTAACATTATCAACAATGATGTTCCAAGCTTATAAGCTACAGGTCCTTTCAAGACTTACCCTGATGACCAAGGAGAGGCGTCAGATGGTTGACTCTGAGTGAGGAACTGAGAACTAGGTGTGTGTGGACTGTTTACCAAAATGGTATTAGATACCGTAGGCCTCTGGGGTGTTCCAATCACCTACAGAGGATAGAGCATAAGAAAGGAAAGAAATCATTTCATGACTATTGCCTTGAAGCAGTAGTCACGTACCATATAGGGCACACAGGTTCTGCTTGTTGTAATCTTCCCTCCTGTTCATGCTAGCCAATACAAGAACCCCTCCTAATGTGCCTTCAATGTAAGAGATGGGAAAGAAAATCCACAGTCTTAGTTTATCTGAAGCTAAAATCAGGTTTTAAACCACACGTTGATGACAGGATATACATTAATTTTTTTCTAAAACCGTACATACAAAAAAAATACATCAGTTTAAAAGAGGGGATTAGGTTCATTTAAATGGAAAGTCAGACTGGTTGTGTTCAGGGACCAGGAGAGATATTGGTTATTTGAACACCAAGGAATTTGCCAAGTTTAATCCTTTCCACAGTGGAACCGGACAAAAGATGTCACGCCTTGTTCTCAGAAGTCTACAACTATTTCTTATCTTGTCAACATTAGGAAACAAGTTGTTGCCCTGAGGACTTCACATTAAAAGTTGTACACTACAGCACTAAATGAGTGAAGTGTTAAGCTCATAATAACAACAGGAGTATTGCATACAATAGAAGCAGCACAGCTGAATGACAATTATTCAATTCAATTCGTCACCTGATGAATCTCCTCATAAAACACAATTATGTTTCAAATGCCTAACATATCCGTATTGTGCTGCCAAATGAACCACTGAAAGTTATTTAAGTCAAGTTTCAAAGGCGGAAGAGACCATTTAGCATTTCAGACAACTTAATTAACTAAACAATTTTTTTTTATGAACATGGCTAGACATTCATTAAACTATGTCTCTATTAGTAAATATGAAGCATCTAGGAGATAGGTGATCTATTCCTTCACTAAGGTGATATCTAAGCTGATTTCCGTTATGTATACATTCCTTGTATATAATGGGATGATGGGTGTAATCCTGCTGACTGTAGAGTTGATAAGCTTAGGATCAACTGCCTCCACCTACCCTCCGCTCGGTCACCTCACTATGATAATGGAGGGGCTTACACAATAGTAAGACATAACAGAGAAACCTAGTAAGTAATCTATACACAAATGCATCTGTGGATCACTGATGATGCAGAATGTTGATTTTTTTTTTTTTTCAACTGGATCTAAATATCATATAAATGTAATTAAGAAAGCACAACGGTCTTAAGTTTTAAGACCATGTTGAAGTTGTGTAGCGTATCACTCACCATGTGTGGCATATGTTGCATGTGGGCAGCAATGTTCACATTGGATGGCCCAAGAGTTTTGGGTAGTAGCTGTTTGGCCACAGGGGCAGCTGTAGGCTGGACAGTAACCAAAGATAGGACACCTAATAGAAGACATGAGATGACCGGTAATGAATAGAGCTCTTGATTGATACTCCATTGCCCCCTATCGTCTAACTACAACCAAATAGACCTTCACCAGAAGAAACAGTGTTTCTTTTGTGGGACGGGCAATCAATAAAACTACACTGTACGAAATGCAAAGATAATACTGCGAATTGCTGTAAAAAGGCAATTACTAACTTTTACCTTTGCTAGGGCTCAGATTCTGATCGATGAAAACCTTCAGCTCTCCATTTGTTTCAATCAGACCAGCCTGCAAAGGGACAATAATTTAATAAACTTTCAAATATACATTCAAGACATTACAATGGTCAAGTTAAAGCAAGAGAATGTGACTTCCTGGAGAAAGATAATCTCATCCCCAGGTTGTCAAATACTGATGCTTTGGGTCGGTAGCTCGGGTCAGACACCAAAGCATCAGTTTTTGATAATCTGGGGGAAGACCCAGCAATCAACTAGCTTTCTCCAGGAGGTTATCCTTTGTTGCTTTGAACAAAAACACTACCAAAAGGGACATGGTGTGATTTTAACACATATGCCTTCAGTTATAGAACCAAAAAGGTGGCACACATATGAAAATACTTTTTCCACCAAAAAGCATGCGTATATGTACTTACATCTTTAGCCATGATCCCAAAGGACCGGAGGAGTTGAGCTTCAGGCTAAAATTAAAATGTTCTCCTATTTGTGGCTATTCAGACCCCTGTGGACAGAAATACAGCAAACTATTAAGTGACAATGGCAAGTTTCTAATATCACCCAAACATCACATTTTTCCGTTATATTTGCCAAGCTCAAATAGGTCTTACTCTGTTTTTTGTATAAAATTCAACTGCACTTATTTCTGAGGCCCATTTGATGTGCTTGCTGCCAGCACACTGTACAAAGCTACATCACTCACGTTAGCTTGAGTTAACGGATATTCTTCTCCCAAGACAAAATTGGTGGAAAATGTGTGTATTCTCGATCTATCTCAACCGTATGAACCTTTGGGAGGGATATCAGAAGGCATCGTGTGTGCACAAAACCATATTAAACCAGCCCTCGATGCTCACAACTTTTACTACGCTAAGTGTGCACAAGGCCTACTTCAGGTACCGAGCACGTCCGGAGGAGAAGCATCGTCGAACTTCTGCTACAGGTCACACAAACATGCTAACTTTATCACACGAGCGCAAAACTATTAATTTGACCAAATTGATTGCACCATACGGTTACAGATATTACTGTTGCATGCGGTAGTAACAGCATATATATCAAACGGCGATAGCAATGAACAATCTTTTGTTGAATGCAGCTAGCTAACTGTTACTGCTAGCAGTTAGCGTTGGATTCAACTTGCTGGCGCTAGCTAGCTGGTTAGCTTATGCACGTTTTGAAAGGATTCACATTTTAAAAATTGAGCGACTTTTGTTTCCGTGCTGCATGTTCTGAATAGAATTGAGTATGGGTTAACAATTAAGATATTTGTGTGCATTTCGCACGGCGAAGAAGGATAATATATTGGTTCTGTGCACTTACGAGTGCACTCTCCTGTTTCTTCGACGGCTGTTGTTGTTGGCATTTGAGAATGGAGGAAGAGGAGGTCTAAATCCCTACCAAACAGGAAACAAACTAAGCAATGTCGAAGTACTTTTTAATAATTATATAGTTAATACCAGGGACGAAATATGTTCCTATTGCTGGGTATTTAACTTTAGTTTATTTTTCTTCCAAGTTTTTGTCATTTTTACATTATACAGTACGTAATGCCATGATTATCCCTGATCGTCCACTACTGGGGCTGTATAAAAAGTGATTGCTCTCATTTCAAGAAGCACGAAACACTGGAAAATGAACAAAATAAAGCTGACAATTAAATAGAGACAACATATATTTGATTCAGACTGTGAATGTAACGATATTTTCTCATCACACCCAAGTTCCTCGTTGCACCTCATCTCCGAGTATACCCCTTAAATTACTTGCTTGTAATTAGTTAGATTATTGCTGTTTAATTGTGTTTTATCGACAGTCACAGATCTCTTTTAGACGGTCAGTCAACAGACATACAAGCAGTGAGCTGCTACAAGCAGAACCCCTTGCATTATTTTTAATTAATAATGGTTCTCCAACTAGCCTGATTATCTTATTTTGAATAAATTATCGACGACTAAATTATCGTTACTTGTGTGATTTGATCGACCGCTTATCGGGCATTTTAAACATTCGTTTTTATTTCGTTTCGGAAGACAAAGGTACGTTAAAGCTCTGATAAAAACGTAACGTTGCATAAAAGACAAGCAGATTTTGTTAATGTAACTAGGTTAGTTCGTTCACAATTACTTTGAAACGTTAAGTTAAACTAACGGAAGCCCTGCTAACGACTCCGTTTTCCAACGATTCGCTAGCAATTTTTTCAGAAGATTAATTAAAGTTACGCACAGAGTACAGTGACGACTTGTAACTCACTTTGCTAGTTAGCAATGTCAACTGTATATTTTAGCTACAAGCTGCCTCGCGCTGACGGTTGAACAGGCAGGACCACTGGCGCTTTGTTAACGTTAGCTAACTGACGATACGCTAGCTGCTAGCTTGTGGACGACGGAGCTAATCCACAGCTGTCACCCACAACACTGCTACAATTAGCTGCAAGTTTACCGTGGTTAGCTTTCTGCCTGGGTGCCAGTATGTTTCTAAGACATTAAAAGCACAATAACTTGTAAAACAGACATCTAACATCGGGAACTTTATTTTGCAGCAGCTGTGTAGCAAGCCACAAGTCAATAAATGTGGCTTACCGGTGCACTTCACAAGTTAGCAAATCGCCTGTTAGCCTTTTTCTATCCACTCTCTGCTAGCCTTGCTACAGCAGCGCGTCTGACAATCTGATCTTGGCGGTGTCTCGCTTTCGCGGCCTCTGATTGGACAGCATCGACGAGACGAAAGCAAAGCAGTCAAAGTAGTTCATGCCCACAACCTGCGCCTCCTGGGATTGGTGGATACCAGCCCGCTTCAGAGATGCATATACCGCCACCTGCTGCTCAGGAGTGTGACGGTACGTTTCCCTCCTGCACCTGTCACTACAGTTTGCCTCCATTTTTACACCATTTCACAGTTTTTTTTCCATTGACACAAAAAAGTGTTAATATACGCACACTAATGAAAACCCAAATGTCATGTATCAAAACCAAACTACAGACTGCCACACTCTAAGCACAGCTGTCATTGTCTTCACCTAAATCGAATTTCTAAAACACCTGTTTGCTCAACATTAAACACAAGTGGCATCATTTAGCACACTTCGCTCACTGGGAGAATGCTGCTTATTTAAAACGACACACCCATTCTACCAATTGGTTTCGCTCACATCTCACCTGTTCAAACTCAACTGGCTCAATTTGAGTTCAACCATGTCAGAGAATAAAGAAGTCCTCAGGTTCCGACATAAACCAATGACGAGGTCCTCTGGCCCGATCAGGAATATCACAGAAAATGTGTACTGTACATGTAAATCTACTTTACCACATCATGTTTTTTTGTGGGCCTACTATTCATTCGTCCATCCGTTCGTTCGTTCGTTCATTCATTCATTCATTCATTCCTTTGTTTACCAGTTAGTTCAGTCAACTGCACATTGAATGAAACAATTCCCACTGCTTTCTGTATGTTTGAACATGGTCTCATGATTGTATAAACAGTATTTCGATGGTGTTTTAAATCTATCGCTCCAGAGTTTAAATTGGGGTAAGAGTTATGTGGATGACAGCCATGTGCATCATGACAAGAGAGAACATGATGAGTGTACATTTTTGCACACTTTTGACAAAATGGTTAACAGTTTCCAGTTTTGTGTTTAGAGTTTTAAGAAACTGAGCTATAGTTTCAGGAAATGTGTTTAAACAATTGGGGAAAAAACTGTAACCCCGATGCTCTAAAGCTGGCACTTCCCTTGAGCTCTGACTGCAAGTGAGGTTTCTTACACTTAAAATGCTTTGAGGACACATTCTGGATTTGTTTCAGCCACATTTGAAGTTTCAAAGGGATAACCACATATGGACTAAACACAAATGAGCTCCTGACAGCACTGAGGAAACACAATGTCTGCTTTGTAGAGTGTGTATTGAGTGAGCGGCACAACTCCTAAACCCATTATGCAGTCATAAAGGCTGAAGTCTGTACTTGCACCAAAACACAAAAAAAAGCTACTTAATTTGTCTTCGCAAGCCATGCACAGCTACCACTGAGGACATCAAGGTTATGTCCTCATATTGTTTCTGGGAATATGGGAGCCTTTGGATGAGTTCCCATTCCAAAATTACACAGAAATGACACATGTGGGTTTTAGGGCTATTGTCCCTGAATTTTAATTCCACATAAGGAGAACATACCATTCATTATATTCCCACTAGTGTGGCGAAGGCCTTGAAACATCCATAAAGCATCCAGATTGAAGACAGAATTAATGGAAAACATAATTGATCATTTAAATGAACAGATAAATGTGGCACTTTTCATACCAAAGCACTTTTTCAATGTGCCTTTCATTCACCCAAAATTTGGACCTGACCATCTGAATAAATGAAGGTTCAGTGTCTTACACAAGGACACTTTCACAAGTGGACAAAGGGAGCCGGGATTAAACCACAAAGCCTGCAATTAACAGCCGACCCTCCTTTACCCACCTCGCCCAAAAAAAGGAGAGACAATTTGACAGACTTCTTTTTACAAGCTTCTTTGGTGAGCTCTCTCACATTTCTGAGAGGTGGTAACGTGCGCTGGTAGAACTATAACCTGACTTCAGTATTTTTTAAATCTTGGCTACAGCCTTGGCAGAATGGCAGGAAAACTGTTATTTTTTTCCATTCGGCTGCACCCACAGTTTTACTACATCCGCACAACGCACAACATGCCAATAATCTAAAGCTTTAAAAAGAAAAGGTGGAACATTTCCCAAAGATGCCAACCTGTAAAAGACTGGGTCAATTTCCCTTTCTTCCAGGACTCAGTCCTTGACAGATGCTAATGAGTTAAACTAAAGATTAATGGGTGACATTTTGAAAAAGGTTTCTGGGGTAAAATATCTCAGCCTGATATTAGATTCCCATCTAAAACTTGAGGAGCTAATGCTAATCTTTACATATTTAAGTTATTGTGTAACCTCTTAGTCACAAGCGACCACGTCGCTTGTGATGTACATATTGTACACATATTGAAAATATGAAAATAATTACACTCAATTTCCAGTTGATTGACTCCACCTGGATGGTGCTCATGCAGTTTATGATAAACTCTCCTTAATAGTGCTCGGTTTGTGTTAAAACTGTTTGAGAGAGGTGTTAATTAAACTTAATGCTAATTCTATAGGATGTAATTAATGGGGCTGCTGAGGGAGAGGTGTTTCTACTATTTTGTCCACCTTATTTACCTATTTTCACTAAGGTTAGCCTTCATTATGTAAATATTAGAAACATCACTAAGCATAACTGAGAACAAACTTGTGTAATTTGAGTAATGCCCATGAATGTGTTTCACAACTGGTGTGACTGACAGGAGTTTTCCCTCGTCATAATTGTGACTTACATGCTGCATCCTGTGTGTCAACTACTCTGAAGTGCAGTGTACTCGAAATCCGGCTGCCAGCTTTTTCAATGTGAAACAAAAAAAAGGGAAGGCTGACGTCCACAGATATTCTATCAGCACAGTGCTGCATGTGTTATTCACACTTGTTGAAGGGTGTATTCATTTTCACATGAGATAAAACTCAGACGGCCCGACACAGCCCAGCAGACACTGATGTTATTTTTCTCATAAAAGGAGCGCTATGTGAGGACAGTAGTTCTTTAAATATCACACAACGGTGACATAAAATAAATGGAAGGCAAGTCTCTGAAAAATATTTTGAGCTACAGAGAAAGATTGTCTGTTTGTACACTGTCAGAACATAAGAAGAAACACAACTAACAGTCTGCACTTCACGACTCTACGTCTTTACTGTACAGAGAAAATAAAGCTCTAAGTACTTGCACCGTAGCACAGAACACACTTTGACATACTTTCGCCCCCTGGCTAGATTAATCTGCAAGGGGTCAATGAATAAGCTGCTGGGCCATTGACCCCCTGACCCTCATATTCTCTGCGTAAAGTGTGCACATGATCTCTGTCTGAATGCTGCCTGGCCCAGGACTTGCTTTGCTTAGAGATTTAAACACATTCATTTAGAAATATGCATCCATATGAGCAAACAACCTAAACAATAAAGTTCTCAAAAATTGATTTGACACAGGGCAAGATTAGGGGATGAAGTTGGACCAATTCTCAGGCCTTTATCCTGTCAGTTGATATTGTGCATCTTCTCAGAAAAGAGCCTATTAAGTGAGCATGAATTGAATTGAATTGAATTGAATGTTTTATTTGTCATTATACACAAGGTACAACGAAATTAAAGCATTTGACACGAAGATAACCTGGAGCTTTGGGGGCACCTGGAGACCTGGGGCCACTTTGCTGTTCATTGTTGCACATGTGTGATGTGTAGTGGAGGAGGGACTTCTTGTACAGATATGGGATGTTGTGTGTGTGTATGTGTGGGTGTTGGTAGTGAGAGAGAGTCTGTAGGAGTAGGTGGTGAAGGGTTGGGTTCAGTTTTCCCTAAAGTAGAAATGTCACTTTCTTAATCTCTCACTCTCTCTAACACACACACACACGGATTGATTTTAAGCATATATGGCAGACAATAGCAGAGAAGTCACTGCCAGCCTCATCTTTCTACTGAAACCTACAATAGCTTCTTGGCTACTTCCGCGCATGCGCACAATGAGCGTCAATCGGGCTACCAAACTGGTCAAACAGCGGGTGTGAAAATGGTAGGTAACCAAAATAAACACAAACCCAGGCATTGGCTTTGGTGCCACTAATGCTTACTTTCAGGACTATTGTCGTCTTATCAAAGTACACATGGTGTCGCGTTTTGGCAAGCCTACAATGACCAATTCCTTGTGTTCGCTGCTGTTACAGGGAAGGTCAGTTGATATTTTGAGAGCAGCTAGCTAAGTTAGCTAACGCGTCCCTTTTTTGGCAGTCTGGCAACTTCGGCTGTGAGCAGGTCAGCGGTTGGACCTGAAGCACCGACACACACAAGGTCGTTTGAGTGAAATGCCGGCATGTCCGTAACCATACTGACAGTCTGTTCCCGTGATATTATGTCAGTGATACATTCTGGCTAACGTTAGCCAGTAGAAGTTACTAGCTGCTGGTGTGTAGATAATGCTAACCTAACGTTACCCACCTGGTCGCACATTAATCCGCGTTGTCTGAACAGCAGCCAGCACAGACAGTTTGACTTCATGTGTTCGATAATAACAGAAATCAGCAACGGGTGTTGAAGTCATTAGCAGCCTGGTGAAGTCACACAGTCTCCGGTTACAGGAAATGCTGCTGCTCTTCTTCAGTGAAGTGATCAGATAAGTTACTGCAGCTGCTGTGAGGAGATGGTAGGGTGATGTGAAGATATCTCAGGATGATATCGATTAGGGCTCGGTTGTAAGATTACCTGCACTGTTAATTAATCTTCTGTCTATCCACTCGTTTTGTTGTTATTGTCTATAATACGTGTAGAAAATGGGGAAACTAGGCATGACAGTGAGGTCTTCATGTTGATTGTTTTGTCCAGTTGACAGTCCAAAACAAAGTGACATTCATATATTATTGTAAACTACAACGTGATCGATACTCGATTTTTGAGACAGATACCGATATTAGGGAGTACTGAAATTCAATGTTGATAGATCAACCACTGTCTTTTGCAATGATCCCTCAAAGTTTTTATTAAACACTTGTGACAAAGATATGGAATGGATAACGCAAGATATTTGACAGTTTACTGTTAAACTTTAATATTTGAAATGACATCAGTGCACAAAGATCATAAACTTCACTGGTAATTTGATAATTATGAATTACTCCAAGCACCTTTTTCTGTATTGCAAAAATTAAAGTTTTAATTAGAAATGGGACAGTAAAAGATTTTATAGTGGACCCGAAAATAAAAACATTAACAATAAGTTGAACGTGGTGAACTTTTAGTATGTTCATGAATCAAGATAATCGTGTATATCTACACACAAATGACTGGATAAGGCTATCTAGGTAGCTGACATACAGTCCTGTATTGGTTTCATGATTTCTTTTGAGTCACCTAAGCCTGTCACCAGGGCTGAAAGCATTGTTGCACATTGTTGTATGACAGGGAGATGAGGTTACCTCCACTTATTTATCCTTTAAAAAAGATGTGTGTCCCATATGTGATGCAATAAAAATATTTGATTCCTCACAAAATATAACATTATGTGACTTCAGTATGTTTTGGTGCAATTTTAGTCATAATCGTTACATGAAATGCTCATATTGTCCCATGCTTTGTTGTTATATCTGGGTATATTGGACTAACATATATGAATATCAGCATATATGTGATTTGTGTCTTTTATTAACGACAAAGACATTGAAACAAATCCTAATGTTTGAGCAGCTCACCACTTTAGATCTTGTGATATTGACTTAGAAAATGCCTTAAACATTTCAACAACTGTCAAAATTGCAAGGCATAAGGGTTGCAACACTATGAGATTTCAACTGTATAACCGTCTCAGAAAATATCATGGTTAAAGGGACAACAGAAGTTTCTTTTTGATTGAATAAATGCTTTATTTTAGTTTTCACAAAATTACAGTCATGAAAATGGATATAAACTTGAAAGAAAGATGAAAGAAGACAAATTGTTGCCCACTTATTGCCCACAGCCCAGAAGGACTAGAAAACACTACCAAACCTAGAAACAGAGTTTCAGCTGTTCTAGCCGAATGAAAAGTACACTGAACCATTTCATGTTTGCATTCATAGCTGATTTCTGTTCTGTTTTGTGCACTTGCTATACTTTAAAATATCTTCACACGTATATATTCTCACAATATTTTTAACATTTTTGAATCAATATGTTTCTTTTTTTAAATATTGCCAAATATATATCTGGCAGGGTGCTTGTGTTACACTCCAGACTTGTTGCACCTCTAGGTCCCGGTGATGGCATCCCATTTCCCTACTCATGTTACATCTATGACTGTAGTTATCTGAGGGGCCCTCCCGGGTACAGCATGTGCTTTGAGAATCTACAACATCCCCCTTCAGAAAAGCCCATGTTGCTCTTGGATAGGACATGATTGCCACACCAGCGTCTTGGCTCGCCACCTATAACATGTGCTTGTCAGTGTGACAGACTAACCTTTTGAAATGTGTGTCAGAGTGTCTCTGAGTGTCTTCTCTGTTTTCTTTACTGCTGCCTGAATGCCTGTAGATGTGTGTGTCTCACTGTGTGTTTTCGTCTGTGTCTCGGTCTGCGTTTGCGTGTTGTTGTCTGTGCTCCCTGGTCTGATCTCACCCGTGTCTGACAGCCCATGTCCTGTACTCACACAGCATAAGCTGAAGTCTTCGCAGAGGGACAAGGTACGGCAGTTCATGTCCTTCACACAGGCTGGGGAAAAGACAGCTGTGTACTGCCTCACGCAGAATGACTGGAAACTAGAGGTTGCTACCGACAACTATTTTCAGAATCCAGATCTCTACTGTAAGGAATCCATGAAAACGTCAGTAGACCGGAAAAGGCTGGAGCAGCTCTACAGTCGCTACAAAGGTAAGTTGGATCACAACCAGTCTGTATTTTTGATTTAATATATTTACTACAGCAGAGATTTTCCAAAAAGTACTGTATTATTTAGTGTTATACACACTACTTGTCAGTGCAACTGTTGTTTTTTCCATGGTAGATCCTCAAGATGAGAATAAGATTGGTATTGACGGGATCCAGCAGTTTTGTGACGACCTCTCGCTGGATCCAGCCAGCATCACCGTGCTGGTCGTCGCGTGGAAGTTTCGCGCTGCCACTCAGTGCGAGTTCACCAAGAAGGAGTTTATGGATGGAATGACGGAGCTCGGGTGAGTGTTGACATCAACAAAGTAAGACGTAAACACACTGTCCCCATGTTGATTCTCATAGTGTGGCTCCAGGGAGGAAAGGCTATCTATATATAGTTCTACTCAACCGCAGCACAGAGTATTCTGTGTCTTCGCAGAATGACTCAGTGGAAGAGCTGCAGTGTTGTGACTTTTCAGGTTTATATGTCAGAGTTAATTTCAATTTGATTTGTCATAAGCATCAAGACCATCATGTTACAACTGATGAACATGAGTCTGTGTGTGTGTGTGAAATTAGAGTTTGTTTATTTATTGCTTGAATTGTCTTATTTCTAGGTGTGACAGCCCAGAGAAACTGAAGGCCCTTTTGCCAAGATTAGAGCAGGAGCTCAAAGATAGTGGGAAGTTCAAGGACTTCTACCAGTTCACCTTTAACTTTGCCAAAAATCCTGGACAGAAAGGTCTAGGTAAGAAGAGTGACAGTAAACAACACCAAGAGGCAGAGTGGTATCACTGAATTCCGCACTGATGCAGTTAAATGTTCTGCTTTTGTCTTTGTGCAGACTTGGAGATGGCTGTAGCCTACTGGAACTTAGTTCTGTCAGGACGTTTTAAGTTCCTTGATCTTTGGAATAGATTCCTTTTGGTGAGTCACAGATGTAAAATTTGAGATGCACCGATCAAATATGTTGATTTGGTATAGACCCAAATGCTGACCTTATAAAACAATTCAGGTATTGGCAACGATGTGACTGACTGAAATACAATTTCTTCATCAACTTCAGTTAAAAAAAATTCTGTGTTCTTGCTGTGAGTTACATTCATCGAGCCATGACAGGCCATTTTATAGTCAGAATAATCAGCACTTTCATGTTTCCATACATAAAAATGACACCAATGAGTTCCAGACAGTTAGGAGCACAAGTTTCGCATTTGGGAGAAAAGGGTCAGCTCTGATATCAGATTGCTACTTGCTTTCACCAGATAACCATCAGCTGAGGGTGAGAAAGTTGGATTTGCGTATCCCTTATTGAAATCTCTTTGGCCTACTGACCAGGAACTTGGCTAATGCTATGCCGGCTTTTATTACAGCTTTCTGATTAGTTCGAACTCAGTCAAAAAGGGCACATCAGTGAGTATACCCAGATGGTGTCTGGTTGAAATGAAAAGCTGCATACTCTCAGTCCATCATGATTGACACTATGATGTTATAATGGGAAATTGTCAACCCTTTTTCGTTGTGATAAGAAAATAGAAGCCATGAAACTATATGTTCACCGACACTTGTTAATTACAGGAACACCATAAACGATCCATCCCAAAGGACACATGGAACCTATTGTTGGACTTTGGTAACATGATTGCAGATGATATGTCAAACTACGATGAGGAAGGTGAGTCCTTCAGAGTTTGCATTGGTCCAGTTGCTTTGTGTAGCCCTTTTCACACATGCACAGCAGCCCTGAAAATGTCCTAGAGGAGCTCTACGTGTCAAAGAAAATGATTTTATGAATAGTGAAGAGTGTAGTTGAGAGTGTAACTGCTTCATACTCTTTCGTGCTTGCCTCTTTATTGCTTTCCACTCATTTGTTGATATCGACCGAATCACAATGTTTTTTGTTGTATTTTACATTAACTTCCAGGCAGAAAACCCCCCTTTCACACATTGCCATACATAGACATTTTTTAAAGTGCTGGGCCACAGACGAAAGAAAATTACAGCTTTAATTAAAGTGACTACGAGGAACCTTCAGTTTTTGTTGATTGTAGCAGCCCCCTTTTGACAAAGGGGGTACAACACCAGCAGCTGCTGTGGTAAAGATCTTGGCTAGTGCGTGGCGGTGGCACTTGATTTGTTTTGGAAGTGAGTGACAGAGAGACCACAGGATGGATCGTGAAGAGGTATTGTATTTATATGTGATACAGTACATGTGGTCAGACCCAAGCACAGGTATTAATAATAACTATATTAAAATGGCAGTTTTTTTCGCTGATGGTTAAAAGATCCTAGTTACTTTAACCCAAACTAGCAGTCAGACTGTGATGCGCTGTTGTGCAGATATCCAAGAAACAAGCAAAGCACCACAGTAGATAAAATAAGCACAGTAGTAACATCAGAACTGTTATAGTCAAAGCTGAAAATGACGGCACAATTAAACAAGTTTGTTGATTTCGCATAACTCCATAAGGCAACTCAAGAGCCAGTTTTCCACCTGGAAGTAGCTGTTACCAGCCTTGCGACCTCATAATGATTCAGTTTATTGAGTCATTCAAAAACATGTAGTTTTGATATCAATGCAAGAACATGATTAAACAAACCATCATTATCTCCCTGCTGCAAACAACCCTCACTTAAACCAAATAAAGTGTTAACAGTGGATGAGGATGTGTGAAGGGGCAACTCTGGACAATATACACACCTGATTATCCAGACATTGTCCAGAATTTGTGTGCGTAAAAACGGCTTCAGTAATGCAGTGAATATGGACTTTCCTATTTAAATCACTGTGACACTAATGATATCTTGTTGTTTCTTTCTCAGGAGCATGGCCAGTCCTTATAGATGATTTTGTGGAATTTGCTCGACCAATTGTAACAGGATCCAAACGTAAGACTCTCTAAATCCAATCCCAACTCTGGAAAACCAGAACGTTGTTTCTTTTACAGTGACTTCCTAGTTTTTTTAAGACTTGTACAAAAAAAAGTGAAAATTGTAGACTTCAGAGAGAAAACAGAAGCACTTGAAACTGTCAGGAAACCACCTTTCAGGGAGCTGATTACTAACTATGAGAACAACTGGCCATATTTTTGTCCTCGTCCTGCGACTGAGACGTCATATGGACATTGCCAGATTCACCTCCGTCTCTCCTGCTGGATTCTCAGTGTCCTGGACGCCCCTCTGCTCTGCTCTGCTCTGCTCTGCTCTGTTCCAGGAGGAGCTGCACCTGTCAGGCCACAGCCCTGTAAGTGGGAATGGACACAGCACTGGGGGGAGGTTCGCCGGCTGTGTGTATTCTGAAGGGACTGGAGAGGAGAAAACTGTGTGTTTTAAAGATTCTTCCTAGTCAGCTGTGTTTTGTTATATGAAGCTCTGATTGACTGTGCAAAGTTCCCATGTCTTACTCTCACTTTGGGACAGCGTGCTTACTACACCAGCACCAACAGAACTGTTGCAGTTTTTACTGTACATACTGTATCTATTGGGACAGTTTACAAAGAGAGCTATATGAAGAATAATATAAATATGTTCAATTTATAAATGCTAAAGATGGTTCTTTAATGTACAGTAAATACTAAGAGCTCTATCAGGATGCCTCAGTATCGTGGATGATATGCTGTTGGTTTAATTATTAGGTGGATATGTCAAGTCATGGAATTGTGAGCTTCTCATTGAAAGCATGTTCATCACATTTTACGTCTCCTCGGGCTGGTTTCACAAATACATTTTCACTAAGTGAAAAAAAAAGTGCTTTAATTTAGGTAATTGGCAATGGTTTATGGTATTCATTTGTCAAGTTAATCTCAGTTGGGAGCGGGTCTTAAATCCTAAATGTAGGTCGGTCCAATCCACAGGAGCACCATATTGAATTTTTTTTTCTAACTTGTGGAAAAAGAGTTTTGTTTTTTTCAGGTGATCCCTCTGAGATAACAATGATCCTAAAGCAACTATTGAGCAGCATTGGAGAGAAATTAAAAAAGTTAAGAAGTTCACAGACCCTTAGGATTGCATGGCACATATCTGTATGTTATGGCAGTGCAAAGCCCTTAGTTCAGACACCAGGACACTAAAGAGGGCAACAAACAGGACGACAAAGTACGCCTTAAGAATAAATATCTCTGTTCAATATTTATGTTTCTGTTCAAGCCCATCTGTCCAGTGTTACAGAAGGTAGTGAAAATTAGAATATATTGTTGATACATCATGTAAGTAGCCTAAGTATATTGTTCATTTAAGAAAGATGAATAAAGCATGAGTTTTTCCAGAATCCTTCATGTACATAGTTCTTTTCTTGTTGATGAGTCAGATCAGGGGTGCACAAATGTTTCACTTGAAGGGCCAAAGCTGAGTACGGAATGGTACCGGGGTCCCAAGTTCCTGCGTAAGGTGTCACTCTGCCTGTGGGGCTCAGATTATAAAAAGTAAATTAAAATTAATAGGGATAATTAATATGTATTTTCACCTCAAAAAATGAAACGTCATAAGTTGTTTGTAAATCAACAACAGTTAACAAGATCTTTTGAATAGTAATTAGCATTAACCTGACACACCTGTACTGTTACATGCTGAGCAGGTACAAAACAGTGGGTCTGCCTGCTGCTGGAACTAAGATTGATAAGAGCAGAACATTAAAGATGTGGGCTGCAAAACAGAAACAAAAGGCTGAAAGATGCCAACATTCTGCATTCTTGATGTAGAAATTCTAGTCACTTTAAATACATTTTCATCACAATTACTTTTCAAAGTAATAAGAGGGATTTCTTTTTAAATTATGTTAGCATTCCTGGCACAGTGGAGACAGCTTTTAAACGGCCTTTAGATCATGCATGGAAATGACATTTTAATAAAATATATTTAAACAGTTAAAGGATTATGTACTTTTTGTAGTCAGTCAACATTTGAATTTGATGGCATTGCATTTGGGGAATTTGGATTTCTATATCTATTAGTCAAATCCTTCAATCCTGGCTAAGAAAATAATATTCTACCATCTAAAAGAGATTCAACTTTTTGCTGTCAGTACTCCTGTCAACAGGAGGACATGACAAGCAGACATTTCCACTTCTCTTCCTCTAATTGTTTTCCATGCAAATAAAGCACATACCTGTACATGTGGAAGCTACCTGGGTGTTACTTAGACAAGCCCCTCCTCTCAGCGAACATGAGTCATTTGAGACTCAGACCTCTTTGTTATTTACCTTGACAGCAGCCGGATCTCTTCCAAGTATTACCAATGAAATAACCTCCTCGGTGCAGGTTGTTTATAGCCTCGGTGGACTACTGAACCTGCAGCACCTGACACACCGTGGAAAATGGAGATGACAGGAAATGCTTCTCAGCCCCCAACGTGTAATTCTGGCAGTGAGAGGTGAGCTTTTTGTCGATATGGCGCTCACTCTGTTTTCATTTTTTTGTCCCTCTTTTATTCACTGTATGTTTGTGTCATGTGTGTTGTTGTGCTTCCTTCCTGACTGCCAGTTATTTGCATCACCTTGTTTCCTCATTGTATTTGCAGTTGATGTTTTACTTAACAAACTAGTAAAGCTGCTTTTAGGAGCTAGCTACCAAGTTGTGTAAAATGTCATAGTGAGGAGTTGTTTTGTGGAAAATACATGACATTTTCTGTTATTTTTTACTTTGAATTTTGCTCCTTGCTCCCGCTTGAAAGTAATTTAAAACGGACTAATTGTGCAGATGGTACATTTGATCTCCCCGCTCCAGAAACCCAACCCAGAGGAGGCTGTTGTAGTGTCTATCATCAGGGAATAGGAGAGAGAAAGAAGGGTGGGGTGGGGAGGGAAGTGACCCAGCTGTCAGTCCTCTCTTCACAATCACGCTTTGTGCATTGTCATTTATCTGTACATGGCACTGGGCTTTGTGGATTGGCCCCAGCAGGGTTGACCCCTACGGCTTCGAGAGACATCAGGATTTTGAACCCTATAAGGAGATGATGAACGAGTATGTGGCTGTCCTCAACAGAAGGTCCATGAGATGGTCCAAACTCCTGCAAGAGAAGCCGCATGTAGAGAAGAACTTGACAGGTACAGGAAACAAACACACCGCTGTTTAGTGTCGGGGCCCTCTCATGCTGGTGTGGTTGTGTGATGAAATTGCTGGGTTTTTGTTTTGGAAGTGAAAAGGTATGTGCGTAAAGGTGTGCCTAACGAGCACCGGGCCAGGATTTGGATGGCGGCTAGCGGTGCACAGGACCAACTGGAGAGCAACCCGGGTTATTACAAGTCTCTGCTGGCCGCGGGGCACGACGGCAAACTGGAGGAAACCATTCGTATAGGTGCGACAACAGGCCTTTTTCAAAGGACACTTTGACAGTAGGAAAAGCACGGATGTGAAAGCCCTAACAATGTGAAATAGGCCTTTACACGATTGAGTAATTACACACCGAGAATAGAAAATAATGTTACATGTGAACTGGACATTTTCACAAGTGACACACGGATCCATAACATAGTACAATTCTTGTCATGTTTTATTTTGTAAGACATGCACCGGACCTTTCCAGACAACGTCCTCTTCAAGAGCAAATCAGAACCGAGCCTGCAGAGGGCTCTATATAACGTCCTGCTGGCCTACGGACACCATAATGAGGCAGTGGGGTACTGTCAGGTGAAGAAAGCACTGTCACAGATTGAAAGTTAACTTAACATATAACGCCTGTTTACCTAAAGAACAGGACTGGCTAGCTCTTTACATGAATGGGATCATCCCCAAATGTAATTGTCTGTGCAGTGTTCATTAACCCGTGGCTCACACACTGTTAGTTCACTGCTACCTCTGTTTATTCCAGGGCATGAACTTTATTGCAGGCTACCTCATCATCATCACCAAAGATGAAGAGAAGTCATTCTGGCTCATGGATGCATTGTTGGGCAGAATTCTCCCAGGTAGGTTTTTTTTTTTTATTTTATAATGCTCAGTTGGTCGTGCCAGGAATTACATGAATAAACACCAACAGTCCTGAGAGGAGGTCTGATCAGACACTAAGTGAAAACACCTGTCAGTGAACCACAGTGATGCAGGGCCTTTAATCAATCAAACTTATTTCGTCAGAAAGAGCTTAATCTGGCAGCACGTTTGTAAAGGCAAGTCTGTAAAATGTTCAGCACATAATAAGTTTTTACGATTTTAACAGCCACTCTAATATTAATTGGATCAAGTTATATAAGATGAAGCGTACAGACCTTAGAGCTGTGGCAGCCGCATGCTGAGTGAACTCAAGTTTTGGGCAGCCCCTCAGAGTAAAGCAGTACAGTAATTAAAACTAAACCCGCAACAAAGGTCAGCATATTTCCCTTTTTATAAGGGGAAGAACAACATCATCCTGGCTTCAGGAAACAAAGCCAAAACGCTGTTTCGTCTGTTTTATCTACTCGTAGCTGAAAAGTTAATTTATTTGCCTGTGGTGTGCAGGTGCCCCTTTTTTAAAACTTATTTGAACCAGTTACTGTGTTTTATAACGGCCATCTTGGTGCAGGTTTTGGCTCTCTGACTAAGATAATGTATCTAAAATATTTAAATAATGAGTATTTAGAACCATCAGTCTGTGTTTACATTCAACGGCCATACACGTTTGGTGCTTTCACATCTCATTAGTAACAACACTTTCACTTACCTTCGTTGTGAGACCCATTGGGCCACAGACTAAAGAAAATGACAGATTGAGTTGTTTAGATTTGATCAGAGAGATACAAACAAAACCATTTCACAACTGTGTTTATAAGGCTTATCAACAAGTGTTTACTGCTGCAGATATACAAAAGGCAAACGTGTCAACTTTTTGGGGATATTGTAGACTACTACAGCTCGGCCATGTTGGGCCTGAAGACGGACCAAGAGGTTCTTGGGGAGCTGGTGAAGGCTAAAGCTCCTGCAGTGGGACAGCTCATGGCCCAGTATCCTGGCATTTGGACACTGGTGGTGTCACGCTGGTTCATCTGCCTCTACATTGACATACTACCAATTGAGGTGAGGAGAAGTTGGCTTAATGTTTAACTTTAATGATATGGACAAATGAGGAATTCATGGTGACATGTGTCTTGTCTCTTGTACTTTGCAGACTGTCCTGCGTGTCTGGGATTGTCTCTTCTACGAAGGCTCTAAGGTTCTTTTCCGTGTTGCTCTGACTCTCATCATTCATCACCAGCCAGAGATCCTGAGAGCTCGCTCTTTGCCTGATGTCTGCGAGTGCTTCAAACAAATCACATGTGGAGCTTTCACTCTGGACTGTCACAACTTCATGCAGGTACGGCGAGAAAGGACTGTCAGGGAACAAATAACCAAACACTGGCTGGTTTTATCCTTTGTAACATAATCAATGAGATTGACTCTTCACTGCTTAGAACAGTTCAAACAGTTCTTATCCGGCTCTACCAGCTCTGCATCACTACTCATCCTTTGCAGAAGAGCAACCTGCATGAAGCACTTTGGGGCTGCAACTAATTACTTATTTCAATATCAGTTATTCAGCTGAATACTCTGTTTGATCATGTGGTCCATAAAATGTACAAAAACTGTGGAAAAAAGCCAATCAATATTTGTCAAAATAAACCCAAATATATACAGTAATTTAATATCCTATAAGGAAAGCTGTCCGAGGCACTTATGAGGGAGGTTGCAGGCTCCATGTTAACACATCTTGGTGTGTAAATGTCTCTAGAAGAATAATCTTGAACCTTGAATTCTTCTTGTTTTTTTACAGAAAATCTTTACAGAGCCTGGGAGCCTGTCTTTGACAACTATCGATAAACTGAGAGAGAAGTGCAGACAACGGATACAGGAGGAAGAGTCTGGACAGCTGTAAAGTTTTAGATCCTCCGTTTGCTCCATCTGACTGAAGAGCGTTCATTCAAACGCATCACTGTACTATCAGGGACAATTAACTAATACAAAATGAGCATACTGGTGACTTTCTTTGGTTTCCTCTGTAATAAGTTGCTGTGTTACAACAACCTGCTGAAGTTTGTCAACTGATCCAAAATGATTTTGAAGCTCATCTTTTGCTCATGGTCTCATGTTCTGCAGAATGTTTTTACTGCTACACACACTTCAAGTTCGCCCGATGCTTTGTAGAAAGTATTTCAATCTGTCATGTTTCTTCATTACTTGCACAATAGTAATATAAGAGTGATGCAATTTTGTTTTATTACTTTTGAAGAAAAAATGTTGGAAGAATTTAAAATCTATTTTATCTGTGTATAGTTTCTTGCACTGCCACACTGTCCTAACTGTCCATTTCTCTTTATGAAGTAAAATAAGTGTTTATCATTTGTTTTGGTCTACTTTACAGAGCCTTGTGTTGTGTTTTTATTATCAGAAACCTCATATTATTTGTTGTACCTCTTTGAAGTCATTCACAACTCTTTTCACTAATATCCATGAAACTAACTAGGCAACTATCACCAGCTGTGGGGACAGTGGCATCATGTAAATAGATTTTTCCCTTGCTTTATTTCGACAGGTTAGTGAACATGCCCCCTGTAACAGGCCCCAGGTGCCTCAGGACTGTTGTTATGGTCCAACATGTTTGTCAAACACCTTGGAAAACTTGACTCCACCCTGCGTTTACGCACACGCACACACACACACACACACACACACACACACACATAAAGAATAAGTAAAGCCAGGCTCTGCATTTTGTTCTCTGAGCATTTTCTGTACCCATATATGATAAAAAGCTATGACT
>OMLP01000113.1:71528-86874 GCA_900302685.1 Spondyliosoma cantharus | reverse complement strand
CGCGCACACGCACACACACACACACACACACACACACACACACACACACACACACACACACAGAGAAAAGAATAAGTAAAGCCAGGCTCTGCATTTTGTTCTCTGAGCATTTTCTGTACCCATATATGATAAAAAGCTATGACTATAAAGTATTAAACCCTGTCGTTCAGAGACCTGCCGGCTTTCACTTCAGTCATCTATTAGAGATGGACTCCACCTCAAGGACATAAAACCTGCTTTACTGACAACCACTAAAATTAAATTAAAAATTAAACTGTAGTTTAACTATTAAAAAAGTGAATATTAATTCTTGAGTCTTCCAGTAATGTTGTGACCTACATCTCTAAAGAGTCAAAACAAACAAAACCAACCAGGAACAGGTTTGACTGCTGCTGGACTGTACAGTGTAAAGACAAAACAAAAGTCAAACAGCTCCGTTCATTCACTTTTATTGACCTCTCCTTTAGAAAACAGCTCAAACAAATCCATTAAAACCTTATTAAATCACTACATGGAGATTTAGATGAGGGAGGACAAAAACAAAACAAAAACACTTTTTCCTACTACATCTAATAATGCATATTTATGGTAGTAACAGTACACAAAGGCTTTGTGAGACACAAAAAAAATGTCCCAGACATGACAGCACACAGTGTCAGTGAGTGAGTGTGGTATTGGCTTTACTTTAATCCCATCTATGGTACAGCTGGGAAGGCACTGATGAACACTGACCAGAGCATTTTGGCCACTTAAATCATTTCACGGGGCTGTTTCTCAGGACTTTAGTGCAACTTCTTTCCCTTCACAAACCAAAAATCCAGAGTGGACCCAGAAACAAACAGAAAAACCACCCAGAGGACTAAAAACAATAATATAATCACGTTCAGACAGTGATGTCCTGAGCTTCTTCATACAACTAAACAAACCGTACCGTCAGTTTCTTTTTTTAGATTGTTTATGCAACTCTGCTTGTGTGCGTGTATATTGTAACAGCGAAATCCAAAAGAGTGGCTACTATCACTTAAAGGGCAACTCCACTGATTTGACACATTAAGTTTTTTGGGGGGAGTACTACTGTGCATGTGGAAAAAGAAGTATAAAGCCTTTAGTGGCTCCAGAGGAAGCTGCATGTAATCTGATAAATTGCCACTCTGTGGTTACGTTGCATTGTGGGTAATGCAGGCGCCAGGTATGAAAAAAGCAGTCCACTGGTCTAACACTGCTGGACTCATAACAGAAAGTTTAAAAGCAACTGATCAAAATCAATACAGCAAAAACTAGAGACATCCCCTTTTTAACCAGACATTCTTCTTTCTTTTCAAATCATTGCACCTACATTACCCACAATGCAACTTGGCCACATCACAGGAGGCAATTCATCAGACAAAATGCAGCTTCTTTTTCACATATGCAGTAGTTCTCCCCACGGCCTACTAACAACACCGAATTGTGTAAACTTGGTTGTAGTAACCCTTAAAAGGAATAGTTTGACATTTTGGGAAATGTCCTCATTGAACATATGAAAATACAGCCAGTAGCAAGCATTGAGTTAGCTTAGCATGAAGATTATAAACAGGGGACGACAGCTAGCCTAGCTCTGCTCAAAGGTAACATAATCTGCCTGTCAGCAACTCTAAAGCTAACAAACAACTAAATGTAAAAATGACCCTTTCTGTGTGCTAAGCTGAGCTAACCTCTGCTAGTCATAGCTTTGTATTAACAGAAAATGTCAATTTCTCAGCATGTTGAACTATTCCTTTAAATGAAGTGAAAAAGGCCAAAATGGCCAAACAAGAAGTTAACGACTGCATCCACAGTCTCCATACAAAACGTTGATAACCTTATTGGGGGAAATGACATATCATTACCAATCCCAGTAGACAAAACAAATCCCTACATGCATCGTAACTACAGGACTCCCCACATATCTTTGTTTGTAGTCTGATCCCTAAAATCTGCACACTTGGGCTAAATGCAGAGTTACAGTGATAAAATATCAGATCTTTACTGTCTGAAGTGGATTAAGTTAAACGGCCTTAAAAATTCCCTTTACAATGATGAACCTCAATAAGGGCGATACCACTAAAAAAAATGGTCCACCCAAACGCAGATAAACATTAAGAAAAGCTACAGCAGCATATCCCACAATCCCTCAAAATTCCTTTCATAGAAATTATAAATAGTAGATTACAGTTTTGAGGACTCTCATGGACCTTCTGATCAACATCCATCCCCCCTTTTACATAGTACCAGTAAAGAGTTTTCTTCATCTCCAAACAAAGTCCCCCCTATTTTTTTTTAAATGAGAGAGCAGGTCAGTTCAGAAAGAGCAAATCAACCTCCACAAAGTGATATAATGACTAGTGTTACTGATGAGGGAGAAGAACAGCACACACAGAGGCAGAGAGAAGAGGGATGGAGGGATAGAGGGGGCACAGGTGGAGGGAAAGTGTTAAGTCTCATAAAACAGAGGTTAATCTCAGGGTGGGATAGAGTACTCTGGCCTCAGGGGAACATGAGAGTGACGAGGGAGCTCAGATGGTCTGGTAGCCAGCATGGCTCCTCTTCCTGCCGATGAGGTAGGCTAAGAGGACGATGAGGACGAGACCAGCTAGAGCTGCTCCAACTATGATGGGGATCAACATGTCATCTTCATCCAACTGGCATTCCTCAGCTGAAAGGGTAAAATTAACAGGGAGGACAACTTAGAGCAAGAAAGAAACAGACTCATCTTATCTTAACATACGACTAGACAGAAGTCTTTACCTGCTCCAAACTGCTCTCCAGTGAGATTGAAGGGCTGCACCTGCACCTGGAATGTGTTGATGGACAACTTCGGGTCCACAATCAGAGTTTGCTCCTCGCGGCACATGTAGGAGAACCCCAGGGTGCCTCGCAGGTAGTCCAGACTGCGGTTTTGGACAAAGAAGGGCTCTACAGCAGAGGACAGAGCAGGGAGAAAGCAAAAGAAATGAGAAGGACATAGCAGAAGAAAGGTGAAGAGGGAAAACACATTTAAATGAAATAAGATAAACTTTAGAGAAGAATGACAGCAATATTTCACCCTTTGTGCGTAAAGAATCTTTTCTTTTATTTGAAGGTGGTTCATTTATTTGAGGCTTGCTGATCTCAACAGTAACTGGACCCATTTTAAAACACAAGCAACTGATGAGCTGGCATAATAACTGCAGAGGGGTGAACTGAAAGAATAACACACCTGTGTTGTCAGATAAAGTCACAGACAGAAATACAGGACTGCTGCAAGAGAAACAGACAACTAGTTTTCCAGTTAACAGTTGACTGAACGTGTCAGTGATTTAAAATCTCTGGTGATAGATGACGTGTAAACAGTGGCGCACATAGTAGTACACGCTGTGCACTCCAGCTGTGTCAACAGCTTTAGATAATGGATATCGATCACCTGTAAGTTGCACAGAGAAACAACAAAAGAAAACCCACTAGGACGGGTTTTAAGAAATTCTTCAGGAGTTAGGAGAATCCAATGCTCTGTAAAGAGAGTTGTCATCTTTTGAAGTCTAATTTTGTTTATACTTTCTTAGGATATTTGATGTTATCTCCGATCACCAATCCTCAGAGGGGACAAAACAAACTTTAGACAATAACATGTTTTATCTGTAATTAGCATTTAATACATTGTAAAAATAGGAAAATGTCACTAAAATCAATTTAATGATGGCCCTGTAAATGAAATCGCCAAGTTATCCAAAGTTGCTTTAGTGTGATGTGACGTGATCATGATAATTACCATTGGACGCCCTTTAGTCTGTATGAAAGCTCTTAAAACATTCCCAAGACCACTGTTCAGTTACTGTTTCAGGTTGTAGACCAGTTCACCAACAAAATGCTTCTCTTATTAGATTATATGTTGGCACATTGTAAAGCCACCTACTTTAAATAAGTTATAAAGAAGAATAAACATGCGTCAACTCACTGATTAATTTGGGCCTTTTAACACTTTTCTACTTGTTTTTCTCAGATCTTGTCCAGAACAATCACAAGGTTTGAAAACGGCTTTCACCATGAGGCAGCTGAATCAACACCTGACACGGTTTCAACAAAAACTAAATATTTCATAGTGGGAGGATATATTGCAGGGCTTATTGTATCACATTGCATCATATCATTGAGCTGTTCCTAGTACTTGGTATTTCAGAGTAAATTTACAGCACCACAGTGTAAAAAAAGAAGATCTGATTTCCTGTGTAATATTTACTATATATTTAAGCATCAAATCACAGTCAGTTGTAGAGTTAGAATAGATATATGAAGCTTCACACACACATCTGTTTATGTTTAATTGCTCTATTACTGCAGTGAGTTCCAGTTGTGGTGCCTTCCTTTCCATCATTTTGAGTCAACAAAAACCCTGATGAAGGTGCAAAAACTGGTAATTATCACAGTAAAGGCTGGACAAATGCTTATTAATCTGATACAAATAAGTCCCCTGGGAGGTAAAGGGCACTCACCTTTCATGTCTGGCCAGGCTGCTGACAGATACACCTCACTCAGGTGGTACTTATTGGACGTAGCATTCTAGAGTAAAACAGCAACAACACCAAGTCAGTGACGCTTCAGCAAAAGCAATGTTGCCTCGAGCTCCAGCTGCCATCTAGTGGCTGTTTCAGGAAGTATACAGTGAAAATAAAAGCAGGAAGATGAACAGCACTCAGTTGTGATGTATACCAACAGTAACTTACTTGGGTGAAAACAAATGTGAGGTTGGTCTTCTCTGCATCCGTTGTGAGCATTAGGGAGGCGTTCTCTGAGCGACACGATCCAGAGCTCTTTGTCACATTTGGCTGTATGTTCACGACTTCCTGCACAGTCTGTGAATCGAAGATGGAACATTTAGCATCTTAAACCTGCTTGTGTGTCTATAGCTTTAGCTCGACAGTATTCATGAGTGTACCTTATTCTGGGAGACAGAGGTATAGGTGATGTTGAGCTGCAGACCCATATACGCCATTAAACAGACAGTGCCATTGCTGCCGCTGACGTGGTAGATTCCTCTTTCAGGTCTGGCGGGCTCCTTGTGCGGTGCAGGGGTGGTTTGGGCAGTTGTTGGCGGAGCAACAGTCGCAGATCCCTGGTGCAGGACAGCAGCTGCAAGAGGTCATTCAGTTATGAGTGTCGTATTACAGCGATGCAAGCAGTTCAATGCTAAATTAACAAATAGAAGGTTTCTGAAAGGTTGGTCACGTTAAATAAGTTTTTTTAAAAACACGTCAAATGCAAAGTAATACCTGTTTCACAATCAGACTAGTCAAAGTATGAAATATGATGAAAACCAAAGTAGAGACAGTAGAGAAATATTTAAGATACTTCAGTAAAATGCTTAATGCTTTATAATGACTTTGCAGTTCGACATTCAAATAAATACATAAATAAAAGCATGTTATCTTTCTCTCAACTGACTACTTAATCATACGAATAATTGTTTTATAAAGTAAAACATACCTAAAATGTTGCTCTGATGATTAATGGTTCCTTAACTTGGACGTTTAACCTTCACATGACAGAATAATGTGTGCAACAGAAGACTGCTGCTGAGAGGCCAAAGTCCCCTCGTGTTCACCTCAAATCTGAGTCACAAGTGTGATTTGGAAACTTGAAACCTACAGTACAGAGACACTGAGAGTGGACTTTTTAGTGAAGTAAGGGCCAACCATTTGGACATTTAAAACTAAAGCTGTATAGTCCTACTTGTAAGGAGTAGACATTAATAATAATAATAATAAATTATAATGCTATCAGACACACATGACTATTCTAAATCACTATAATTTTTTTAGAAATAAGACCATGTAACTCTGATCCTTGCAATGCTTCATTGGCTACACGTTCAGTACAGAATTGATTTGAAACCATTACTAGTTACTTTTAAAGCTCTACATGGCCTTGCTCTTGCCTGCATCACAGATTTTCTTGTGCCCTATGTGCTGAGCCGCTGCTTTCGATCCCCACAAAAGGAAACTGGGCATTTTCAGTTACCTTTTTTATATATTAGGGTAGCTTCTATTTTTAAAGTAAATCTGTTGCTGGTCTGGCTTCAATCCCTCTTGACTTACTGTTATCTCAAATGGTTTTATTATACAATCGGTTTCATCTGTATTTTGTCATATATATTTGTGGTGTGATGTTTTTTCATCTTGTCTGTACCATTTTATGTTTTCTTGTTTTTGTATTTGGTCTGTGTGCTATTATAAGTTTTCACCAGTAAGGCACACTGTAACCATGTTTGGAAAAATGCGATACAAATAAAGTTCATCACCATTGTTGTTATCATTCCCAGTATTTTAAGACGTCTTGAAACATGAGGTTTGGGGGTCTTTAACATGTTCAGGCAAAGCACAAACCTCACAGCTATATTCAAGTGCATGACTTGCATCTTAAGCATCTACTACATCCAGCCACTTTTAATAACACGCCTCCATTGCGATTATGGATTATCAAAGACTGACTCAAGTATCCTATGCTCCAGAACTGGGCAAGTTATTGTAATAAAAAAAATGATATATCATCTTAGATGTTTGGACATCGTGACGTCGTGATACGGCGTAAGTGTTGTCTATGGTTAGAAAGGCTGCATTACAGTAAAACGATGTAATCTTTTTCTGAATTTACCAGCCTGTCCTCGTTGTTCGATTACTTGTCTCTACCCGCTTTATTTTTACATCCTCATCACTGATGATTATTGATCAAAATTCTGACTGTGTTCATATTTTTGAAAAGCACCAACAGTCATTCCTCCAATTTTGTTGCAACATTAATATCGAGGTCAGAAATATTGTGATATATGATTTTGTCTCCCAGTCCTAGCTTTTGAAAGATCATCAATCAAACAATATCACGGTGTCATATGAAGACTGCACTCCTATTTCTCAACCTCATTCTTCCCCTCGTCCCTTCCTCTTATGACTGCCAACAGACAATCAATGGCGGACTGACGAGGTAACAAAGCTTCAGTATTGACCCTCCATTGATCCATGATTGTTTGTTTGAACAGCCTCTGTCTGAACTGAGAATCATGCTAACATGCGCCACAGAGATGTGAACTCAGTATTATCACAGCCGAGCTATCCAAACACAGCTCGGGGTTTAAAACACCGATTCAGCCACAGAAACAGAAATAAACTAACATTTACAGGCCTGGCGAACTGATAGCTACACGAACCTACATTTCTTTATACTCATTACAGTTAAGATGAATATAAAACACATCGTTACATAAATGAAAACGTTGTCTTTTCCACTAGCCAGTCCAACTAACTAGTTGAGGAGAGGGTATCTGTGACCTTCCGAGTAACATTAATACTCACCTAAAATCAGCTGTAACGTTACTCCCAGGCACCATGACTGGACACAACACATCTGCTTCATGTTTTTATCTCCGAGGTGCTCAGACGGAAATCACAGCAACACAGCAACAGACTCACACACAGAGAGGCTGAGGCAGGGCGCAGCTTGTTAGCTAACTAGGTGATGTTGTGCTAGCTTAGCGAGGCTAACGTTAGCTAGCGTCACAACAACAGCTAGAGATAAAACTTCAGCGTCGAGAGGATAAGGAGCAACAAAAAAAACCACGCCGACGGTTCAGGTTGGTTTTTGCATTCGTATGAGCAGGTCGTGATGTTAATTCAGCACTAACACTTCATCACCGCCACCGCTGCTGCAAAGACTGACATCAGGATCATGTGACAGAGGCTTTAAGAAACAGCCAGAAAGTCACGTGGTCACCAGCGGCTACACAACACCATCATCTATGTAGAAGAAGAGTTATAGCTGATGACACGCTCTGATTTACTCAAGTACTTAGTATCATTTCAAGGTACTTTTATTAAAGTGTATCCTTTACATAGGCCTACTTCTACTCTACTGGGCTACAACATCACTAGCCACTTATTACTTTGTAGATTAAGATTTTACATTTTTAAACCCACATCTGATTTGCCAATAAAATACACTTAAAGGGTGTTTTACATATTAAAGTGTTTACAGGTCTCCTACTACTGCATGTATGAAAGAAGTGTAGAAAGTTTTTTCTTGCTGCAGTGGAAACTGCGTACCCTGATAAATTGCCTCCAGCAATGTCACTCAGCGACTCTGCTGCATTGTGGGTAATGTAGGCAGCAGGTTTTGAAAAGCAGTCCGCTGGAGTAAAACTGCACTGTTGGACAGTTTAAAAAAAAATTACCAAAAGCAATACAACGAGACCAGAGATATCTTTGTTTTTATTCCATGCGTTCTTTATCCTTGAGCCTACATTACCCATAATGCAACAAAATGATGTCACTGGAGGCAGATTATCAGATTGCATGGAACTTCTTCTGGAGTCACAAAAAGGCTTTATGCAACTTTGTCCTCATGTGGCAGTGGTACTCCCCAAGACCTGTAAACACATTTAAATGTGGAAAACTGTTACCCTTTACAATAAACTAGTGGTGATTAAGTGAAGCTGTGGCCCCTTGTCATGTTTCAGATGTCTGAGTTGTTGTCAGAGACATTTCGTCTCTCACCATCTCACATGGTTTCACTGAGGCCCAAAGAGGTCAAATTATGTAGTATTTCACAAAAAGTAAAGAGGGAAGTCCAAGTGATAAAACATGTCTGTGTACCAGAAGTTTGTTTTCTTCCTGCCTTTACGATTAATCATCTCATTTATCTTGTGACACCACCCGGCCTGACCCAGAGGTTGGGACAAAACTGACAAGATATGGAGATTAAAATTAGCTCAGCCTCGACCAGCTGCAACAGTAAGTGATGCTTACAGACTCATGCATTCATATTAACTATGTAGTTAGGTAATTAGCAGGGATACTCTCAATAACCAACGCAGACAGGGAACAGGTACGAGTACCTGTACCTGAGCATGTCTTTTATAAAGTCAGATTTATTGAAGACTTATAATAAAATAAAAATGTATATAAAGAACAAATTATATCATAAACCTCATTATTTATCTATATTTAAGGTCTATGTAGTTTGGTGGCTGTGTCCCTCACAGTACAATGATACCCACTTGATTTGTCTAACTAACAGGGTCCAGATGCTTGGGTGTGGACGTCTAATTAAAGGTCCCTGAGGTCAGACCTCCTCAGTCAGACAAACATTTTACACACTGGTGACAAAATGAAGTCTCCTCTTAGTGCAACTTAACCTGGCCACACTTATTTGCCTGCTGGTTCACTGGTTTCCTTAAGCGTCACAGATCGGTGTGATTATGCAACTTGAGATACGACTCTTTGGAAGGATGCAGAGGTCTTGTGTCTGTAACCTCTTCCTCTACACAGACACACACTAACATTTAAGTGCCATAGGGGCGACCTATCTTTTGACCCTTTGAACACACAGTTACTGTTTGACGGTGTAACCGGCTACAAATGTCAAATCAATGTTTCTGCAGCCTGCTGATGAGACATTCATGTTTTCCTAGCCAACTGTAAACTAAGTGGAGGATTTTGAACCTCGTAATCTGTACAATCAGATTTGTACTCTCTGATGTCTGTTTATAGAGTTTGTTCATCCCTGCAAGTAACTCAGAAGAGGACGTAAAGTGAACACTGCAATTTATCTGAAAAAAGAAAATCACCCAAATTGAGATTACTTATTTATTTCTGTGCACTTTTATTTTGTCTAATATCACAAATCACCAGAATAAAATGTTCACATTACATTTCTGCAAACCATGGATACATTCAAATTTGTACCTCTCATATCATAATTTTACAAAACGTGTCATATCGCATTTGCGCTACATGACACAGCTGATGGGGGTGGAGGCGGAGGTGATGGAGCGAAAGTTGGTTGAGACTGCACAGTGGATGTAGATGGTGTTTCCACATTTTAAAGCGTGGAACCTCCGGATATGTGTTCCAGGTTTTTTTTTTGTTTGAGATGACAGAAGTTGGTCAGACAACACATGATCTTACAATGGCCAGTGTCGCCACAACATAGATTACGATTGGGTTGCCCCTCCTACTTTATAAACCATCAATGAGCATAATATAAACGCTCGACACACTGTTTATAACACCGTAATTATAACTGCTCCTGAGGCGTCCATATCTGGCGTTTGAACAGTTAACGAAAAGTCTAATAACACAACATGACCAGCGATGGGGCGTTTACTCAAGTACTGTTCTGTCCTGAAACTGGCAATTGACAAGTTTTCTGCTTCAGCTTGTCATAATGAAGTAAATGTTGATGTAGAATGACAAACCCATTGGCAGGTCTTTGTAACAGCGGCGCCAATAATAAAACCACTTAGAAATGCTCAGGGGGAAAGTTGTCTGTTGCCACTTTAAGTACAGTTTTAAAGCATTTGAACTTTACTTAAGTTTTTCGTTTTCTGCTCCTTCATACTTCCACTTCGCTACATTTTGGAGACAAATATTGTACATTTCACTCCATTACATGTATTTGATCATCTTAGTTACTAGTTACATTGCAGATGTCATGCTGCAGCAGAGTCAAAGTAACACATTTTCAAAATAATTAATGTTATCGACAGTCGGATTTAAAAAAACACTGATTCCGATTATTGATGCTGAATATCAGATCTGATCATAATAATTGATCGGCACATAGTATACGGAATATACATATGTAAATATATGTTGAATTTACATTTACTCTTATTTTTTATACACTGTATATCAGACACTTGAAGACTTTTACTCCAGAGCCATTCATGTGGCGGACTTTCACTTTTACCAAAGTCAAATTTCAACATGATCTCTTTACCTTTATAGAAGTACGACTTTTAGGTACTTTTCACACCACTGTGTATAAGATATATTATTGATAATGTATAATGAATGACAGAAATTAACAGTATGTTTCGTACAAAAATAAACATGTGAAACATTTTAAAGATTAAGAGGAAACACTCCAACAGTATCTTAAGACTTAAGAGTAATGGTGAAAAATGTTTCTAAAAATATAGATAACGGGGCATATTCAGTCACTTTTGATTTCCTTTTATCGTTGACTAGCAGAAGTTTACCCACCTGTTATATTTCAGCGCCCTGGCCTGTAACTGTGTGTGTTTCTAAGAAAAAAGTGACCTGATTTGGGTAACAGCTGAACAGACCACAGTCAGAGAGACGTGGGCGTCAGAGGTTGTGCACGATGCTCTGAGGTTCACACAAGCAGCAACTCAGTCCATTGGCAGGTAGAGAGTTCAGCCACTTCCTCTGATCAGATCAGAGTAAGGGGAGGGGGACTGAGAACGAGGCAGCCAGAAAAAAAAACAACCAGGAGAGAACGAGAAAGAGAAAACCCATTCACACACACAGAAAGACAGAAATAAGAGACGAGGAGGGGAAAGTGATGGATGTAGTGAGGACAGGTGTGATTGTGCTGTTTGTGCTGCTGGTGCCTGTTTCCTGTAAAGGTAAGTGACGCAAATACAAATCAACTATTCTTTAAGTTTGACAAAAATCAGAAAAGGGGGCTGACTTTTTTGGAATATATGATCTAGGCTGGTGTTGGGAAAGAGTCGGCAGGTGTTGAGAGACAGATGCTGTATTCATTTATAAGTAAAGCTCTAATGCGTTTTATGTTTCACGCCCTGATCTGGAAATTCTTCATCATCTTCCGCGGCACGGGCCTTCTCTGCTCGGACAATCACCACATGCAGCTCTTTAAATTACTTGTTCACTCACTTTTTGGGAGAAGTAACGTATAAAGGGAGCAGTAAACATGGGATCACCGCTCTCTCACCTTTCTGCATAACAAAAAGACCAAGAGGAGATGAGACAAGCTTTTTTTTTTATTTCCACACAGCATTTATCTGATGGAAAAAAGTAGTAGAGATGTCTGAGGCAAGGAAATTAACACATGAGTCAGTAATTACATTTTCCATCTGATGCTGTAAAAAAAGTTGTCTATTTTTGGAACACTGGAAACAAAAATACATACGTTTGCTGTTAAGTGAAGACAGAAAAACTCAAATCTATTTTCTTGCTCCTAAATGTTGCATTTTGCAGAGGGAGTTTTGTTGTTCCGTTCTTCATATTCTGCCATTTTATCATCTGTGTCTTGTTATTAATAAATCCATACGTGGGTGACTGTAATTCAAAGCAGCATCAACATAAAGCGTACAGTAATGTGCTACTCCCTGTCTTTCCTTTGGGTTTAGCTCAAGAAGTTTTTTTTTTTATGAGCGGAAGTTTCTGTTCATTTGATGTTTCACAGACTTTCTTTCATGTAGTAGTTAAAAAATATTTTCAGAATGATCAAAAAGCGCTTTCATGTCCTGTCATGTATTTAAGGCGGATTCATCGCGATGAAGGGATTACAAGAAAACTCGCATGAATAAATAATCTCCCTCTGCGCGTGACAACACCAAAGGTGAATTGCCACTGTGTTTGTTTTCTGCAGCGATTTGTGATGGAAGAAGATAAGAAAAATTAAACTCCCACAGCAGAGAAACACACTATACTGTGTTAAATCATAAACTACTTTGCTGCGTATTTGTAACCTCATGACCTTTTAATTGCCAGGGTTGATTGGTTCTGACCTGCTGATGATATCTTGTTTCATCTACATTTATTTATTATTATGAATTAGCAACAATTAGCCTCCTAATATATATTTATCAGGAGATGTATGACGTGTTCGCTTTACCAATGAAGAGAGCGACCAAAACACAGTATGTACCTTCAATAAAAACCATCCCTGACCCCTTCACAGAGTTTCCTCCTTTGGTTTCACCTTTAAGTTTGACAGTGTGATATATTGATTGTGCATCAGCTTGTTCCAGCTCTTCATTAAAGCTACGTGTTGTTCACACTGAGGGAAATATTCAGGGCCCCGACTACACCGTTAAATGGAAGCATTTTAGATGTTGTGTGCATTAGTTTAAACACATTTCCTCAAAAGTCATTGTGCACTTTGGTATTTTTTTAAAAGCATCAGGGTCTCCAGCAGAGTTGTACACAAAGCTTTGTGGTTTTGAACAATGTTTGTCTGGCCATCATGGGTTTGTAATACCTGACGTATTAGCAGGCCGTTCCATTTTAAAGGTGCAATATGTAAGACTTGGTTACCACAAAATCTTATCACCCAAGTGACTGCTAACGGCTGCTGGCTGTATTCATAATACATCCATGTCTGTAGCTACTGTTGACGAGCATGGGAGCGTTAGTGTTTTTACAACGCGAGCACAGGAGCTTTGTACCGCTGGCAGAAAGAGGTCCCGCCGGGCCCAGGGCTAGCTAGTTAGCATGCTAACTTCAGTAGATATCTCGTTGACACAACACATGGACATCTTTGACCGAACGTCAGCACTGTTATTTCTTCACATTCTGTTGACAATTTTAGTTAATATTTGCAGGTTTTCATCTAAAATTCTTACATATTAGACCTTAAGGAAGCATTTAGAGGAACAGTTTGTCATTTAGAGGAATATGCTTATTCGCTGTCCTGCTGGGACGACAAATAGAAGTCTGACAACACCCTGATGTTTGTCAGTGAAATATGACGCTATAACCATGAGCTGTTTGCTCAACTAGGAACTAAGATGGCTGAAGTTATTTTTCTTTACGAACTAAGTTGTCTTTTGCTATTTATTTTCCTGGAGGAGGCAACTTGTTTATGACATGGCAAATCATTTTCATTAAACATTAAAATGTCCGCAAAACACAAACAATATATTTTCATGTGTGCTGTAGAGTAGTTTGGGCAGCAAATGCTTGCTTTCACTGTGCTTAATATATTCATATTTCAACACTATGTAGTTTTCAAATCAAACTCAGAAAGTTAATGCTTACAATATCAATGAGGTGACGATACAAACTCAATAATAGTTTTTCAGTTTGCCACATAATCAAGTTGTTCTTAAGGGGAACAAGGTCCCCAGAACACCACTGAGAAGGGTCATACTAACATTAACAATGTCCTTTGAGGATATAGTTTGTTTATTCAGTCATGAAAATCAATATGTTAAGAACTTTCTCTTCTTTTAAAATGTCTTCAAAATACATAGTGCACCTTTAAATCCTACCAGTGATAAAGTATTTTAAACAAATAAAAATGTCAGGCTGAGTTTTGGGGATTTTTTTAATACGGTAAATGTTTTCCATGTATGTAAATTAAATAACAAACATAGAATATTTCCATTTGATGAAATGGTGAAGGCGTAAAAAGTAGAGGTGTTTATCTTTGTGCCAAACTACACTTATCAGAACTGGCTGCAGACATTAGAATGGCATCAATATGAATATCTAACTCAGAGTACGTGGCATTTAAGTGTGTTTGCGGCTCTAAGATTATTATTCATTTTATAGAAAGGTTATGAACACATTTCTTTAAACAATTTACATAAATAAGGCTGAAACCAGATAACAGAAAAGGTGGGCTGAAGAGTTTCTGAGTCGAACATTTTGATAAAGGTGAGGGTTCACTCCTCTTAACCTCCTCATTCACTAACTGTAATTACACAATTTGCCTTTTTGAAGTATAAAAATAAACTAAGAGAAATGTTACATCCCGAGGCAACGTTAGATGATAAAGATTTTAATGTGGAAGTTATATAGCTTCAATGAATCACCACGGCTGGCTTCGCTCTCACAGCATGACTTCTGTTCCAACCACACACTGAGATAAACAAGCCCACCAAACAGACAGGAAGACGCTGAACACACTGAGCTGCACATCTGTAGTTTCTTATTTCCTGTTTCTGGGGTCTTACTCAATTCTTTCATGTGCCCCACTATGTTGCTTTTTTTCCATCATAGTTTGCAGAATGGACATCCTGTACGTCAGATTCACTCACGCACACAATGTACAGTTTCTCCTTAAAGTCAGAAGAGAAATCTTTATCCTTTCATTGATATGATCTGATGTAATTAATATGAATCTTTATTGATTATGTTTAAAAATGTTTTTGTTTCATTCCTATTTCAGTTTTTTGCATTTTTATCTATATAATTCAAATGTTGTTTGTCTGAACAAAGTGTCTCTTGCGCTGTAACATTTGAATCTGATAAGTGATCGGTCAAGATCAGGTTGTATCTTCTACTCTTATGAGAAAAGCTCCACAGTCAATCATTTGCGTAAGCAAAATGAATCAACTGATGTTCAATATTTCTGTTTTTTAATTATTATTTATCATTCCACTTTTTAAAGCCAGCAATGCAGTTTAGCATCAGCTTTTAACAGCCAGCACTCACAACTGTACAGCTGAATCTCCATCTCTAGTTCCAAATAAAACACTTAAGTTGTCCTGCATTCAAAATTTCACTTCAGTAGTAGTATAGTATAGTATAGTAGTATATTCAGCAAAATTTACTTTAAGGTGCACTGTGTTGTTTTGGGGAAG
>OMLP01000113.1:29029-65342 GCA_900302685.1 Spondyliosoma cantharus | reverse complement strand
CCCCGCGCCCCCCCACACACACACACACACACGCGCGCGCACACACACACACACACACACACACACAACAATGCTACAATGCTCATGTCTTCTACATAACAATAAGGCATAAATGATAATGTTAATTTTCTTTGTCAAACTAAGAAAGCCAGTGATCGTGCCCTCTCACACTATACAAAACAATTAAAGGCATAAAGTAATATTTAAAAAAAAATAATCAAATGATTGTTAAAGACAGCACAACAAATCAAGTCCACAACGACTCCAACAACACAGAACATAAAAAAAAAAAAAATCTATTAAAAGATTAAGATCAGATGCTTCAGGGTGAGGAGCGCCTGAACGAGCCCCTCCTGTCGAGGAGACCTCGCAGATACACGACAGACACACACACACACACCCCCACACACGTGTCAGCGGCTCACGCTGCACCGAGGCGTGATCTCAGGTTTCATCTCTCATTTTTTGGTCTTGACAGTTTAAAAAAAAAAAATTGCTAGTTTGCAATAATAAAAAGGAAGATTTAGGGGAGATTTTTTCTTTTGAGTAAGCATGATAAACACTACATTCAGTCTTGATAACATACTGGTTCAAATATAAAATATGAATATCTTACAAGTGTTTATATATATATTTATATGTATAGAATTAAGAAAAGATTGTTTCTCTAATTCTTAAGTCTTTCCTCAGATAAATATTTCAGTAACATCCTATGGTGCCGATGGCAACTGGTTCCTCTTGCTAGCACATGTTCGACTCTTTAGTAACTACGCACAGCACTGGAATAGGACTGAGTCCTGTCGGCCCTCTGTGGCCTTAAAAGACAGGGGAAACCAGCAACATGAGTAGCCAGACACCCGCCTAGCTGCAAGAGAAAGGCTTTTACTTTGGCAAGAAGGATCTCAAAATAACATTTAAACCTGGAAATACCCCATAAATAGTAGTACTAGAAAATAGCAGTAGTAGGTTGTCCTTTAATGTATGGTTTTTACGTATGGTTCATCAGTATAAACTTTGAATGGCGAGCCAGACAGTACTTATACATTCTACACCGTTCTATACACTGAAATGTCTAAAGGTGAACTTTGTGTTTAAGTGCTGCTGAGGTATATTCAGTCAAAAATAATTAACAACAGAAAAAAGTACACTCCAGGAGAACGTGGACAAGTCTCACCGCTTACAGTCTCAGTGAGTCCACTTGTTTTGTTATTTGGAAGTAGCAGAACAATGCTACTCTTATGTGGGGTTTAGCTGAATGTGTAGCACATAACAGTACTTAGATAATTGGGCAGGTTTGAAAAATAGTCCACATAATGATTTTAGGGAGCAGCACATTGTTTCCCAACATGCTGGTTCAAAATGGCGGTGCTGAGAGGAGGTGTAGAATGTTATCTGATGATCACAACTATGCATTTACATAGGTGAGCCCTCCAGGCAAGAGGGTCAAAACTACAAAACCTGATTTTCCACAGGATGTAGTCATAAAGCTATAGCAAAGCATGCAGGCCTCTTAGGAGCTCAACTCCAGCAGGAGATTCAGCAGCAGGTTGTTAAAGCTAAGTTTCTGTGATCCTTTATCCAGCAGCACCGAATCGGGAAAATTATTAGGTACTGACCAAGGTGTCAGAAGAAGAAGAGGAGGAAAATAATTTGTCAGCAGTGTGAAGAAGAGAGATCATGTGAACGGCAACTTGTGTGCTCGGACAGGCACAGCAACTACTGAGGAAAACCACTTTGGTTCAAGCTGTTGTTTTATGGCTGAATATTAGTACAAAACCAAAAAACAGAACCTTTCCTCTATGGGTCAGAAAAGTCCAAAACTGCTACCAAAACGGCCACAACAGATGAAAACAAGCCATCAAATGCCTCAAAGAAAACCAGGATCAAGCGTTGGGGTCAAGGCCCCATTGATTAAAGAAAATAATTCTTAAAGAGTAAAAGGAAACTACTCTCTTATGCCTCAACCTGCCAATCCCTCCATTTTTGGTTAGTTGTGCTGCCAATCAAAAAGTTGAGCTATGAGACACTTGGTCAAATTAAAAACAAAGGTCATCTTTGGAAAATGATCATCAAAATATTGCATTTCTATATTCTGTTGACAATGAAGAGAGATTCTGTACTCATAAATATATTGACTCGACTAAGCTACACCGACTACAAACAGCAATTATTTTAACAAATATTTTTGGTATATCTTAAAGTACGTAAGCCAGTCCCATGACTGCAGACCAAAAAAAAAAAAAAGACAGAATTTCATTCCTCCCAAAACAGGCAGACTGCAGCTCATCAATCCAGTTTTTTGGTACAGATACTGTGCACAAGTAGATACGACGGTACTACCATTACAAAAGAAAACAGAAAACACAATACAATAACCCAATCTAGCCAATGCCACCATACATTTGGTACGATGGCCACGCCTCCTGACCAGTCCTCCCCAAAGACAGACCAGTCAGCCGCAGAGCTTCGTGGATCATGCAGTTACTGAACTCTCAGCATCTGCCTGAGCTGTAGACAACACATGCAGACTTCTAATTCCTACCTCCAAACATAATATACAGTTTCCAATGGAGCTCCATCCAAAAGAAATCACCCTTAATCGGACACGGGACTGCGCGTCTGCAGCTCTTTTTAAAGCTCTCAATGTAATGTTTTCTATCAGTGTCTAGAATCCGCACCCAGACCGTCATTTTACAAGCGCTTGGTGGCTACATCACCACCACAACGAAATGTAAAAGTCAGTGTTTCCAGAAAGAGAGACTCAGAGGGACACACCTGGTCCCTCTGACCCTTAAAGCAATGATAACCTTTATATCGGCCACTTATTACTTGTTTTTAAAGCCTTATAACCACGATTAAAAATTGATAGTTAAATCTTAACTTAATATTAGACTTACAAAGTTCTGAAAATGTCAAAAAAATATAGACAGCAAAGATAAAATTAAAAAAAAGTCTCTAGAATATAACTTTGATATGATTTTACGTCAAGGCCTGTCAAAAAAAAAGAAGAGATAATTAAAGATGGGGTGACACACAAAACCCCATTAGTGATGATGAGTATTGTGAAATTAGTAGTAAATCAGTTTAGTTTGAATGTTGAAAGAGCAAAATCCTAAAGTTTTTGGTTAGAAGTATTTCAGACAAAATTCTGACCTGGAAATAGGAGGAGATATAGATATATATACCAACACTTGTTGGTTTACGAGGAGTGGCAGGCCAACAACAGTGTCCATCTGGCAACTGTTTGTGATAAAAAAAAAACAAACATCCAAGAATCATAAAGAAAAAGATAGGAAACAAACTAAAAAAAAAAAAAGTCAACCCCAACCTCATTCGAGGCTGTTTTCTTTTTGGTGGCAGCAAAAGGATTAAATAATGATAGATACAATGGAAAGAATGTGGGGTGGTTAGTGAGGCGCAGAGCCCATATCAAACAACCTCCCTATTCCCTACGTGGTGTGATAGGAGTAGTGCACGACATAAGAAATAGGCCCGTTAATTCAGGTTGCAGCCCGACTGGCTTCACTGAGCCTTGGAGGCAGTGGTAATGGTCGAGGCTTGCACAGGCACAGCAGCCGTGGTGGCTTGATGATCGGCAGTGACCTGCAGCCCCGCCCCCGCCGATACCAGGCTGACGGGGTTGCTGGCGAGCAGCCCCAGGTTCTGGGGGCTCAGGAAGAGCGGTGTGGTGACCAGGCTCGGCGTGCTACCAGCAGAGGTGTTGGCGAACAGCAGGTTACCGCCATCCAGAGAAGTGATGGGGATTGTGCCGCTCGATGCCAGAGCTGTGAAGAGGATAGACAGGTTGGTGTTTCGACACAGGGGCTCAACAATTGGGATGAGTTTCAATATATGCGAGACCAAACCTGGCTCATAAAGAAAATACACTAAAATATGTATGACAATTCATGGTATTCTAATTATTTGTTTATTTCATTCTGTTTGTGTTTGGAAATTATAATAAAAATAAATGTGAAAATTGAAAATACTAATAATAGAGCTTTTTACTGTCACAGCAGGACTTTTCTTTTGTGCAGGATTTGTTTTTTTAATCATCAAATTTATAACCGCTCAGCAGGATTAATTTTAGTTTTTTCACAGAAGTAATTTTCTCTCAGCAGGATTAACTGGGTGGGCGTGGCCTAAATTATTTTGCCCATAAAATTCAAATACATTGTGGCCTCATTAAATTCATGCTTTGATTATAGAAATTATTCAATACATAATCTTGATAAGTCCATGATGGAATTTTTATCATTTTACTTTTCAATCTTTTAGTTATTAGTCAATTAAGTTTTTTTTTTTTTTATCCTTGTACTCAATTTCTTTTGACAATTCATTTTTTTATTTATTAATTGTCATGTTGGTGCTCCATACAAAAAGGTTTCAAAACGCAGGCCACAGACCAGTACCAGGCGTCAGAAAATTCCTACCTGGCCTCAAAGAAATTATATAATTTCTGAGGAGATAAATAATAATATATAAAAGTACTGAATATGACATGCATCTTATTTGGTAAAATAGCCTAGTTGTTTCTGCATTTTTCCTCTTCACTCCTCTGACACGCTACCAACTACACTGACTTTTAATCAAAGTAGGTCATCAGCGTGTGATGTAACCAGTCTGTCATCACCATCTTTCAGCATTCAGCAGTACATAAAATGTGGGTGTTGCCCGGGGTTTTCTATGTATTTTAAAAAAACTGGTAAGAGATCTATATGGCATGCTCAGTGTTATGGATTCTAATTCAGTTTTATGCTTGCCTGCTCTCTTTCTTGTGCGCAGCCTTTACTGTCTCTGCATAGACAAACCAAGAGAACCCCGACAGCCAACAGCAACAAAACCATTAATTGAAGTCTGCGGCACAAAAAAGATTGGGAACCCTGCCTGCATCCCATGAAACCACATATGACGCTGACTATTTCTTTTTGATGTATTCTCTCAGATATAAGAAAAGGTGTTTAATATATTGTTGTGACATTGGTACGCACCTTGTATGAGGGTGCTGTTGCTCATCAGGGCAGGACTCAGTGCATTGCCAAGGCCACCAGGAGTCAGACTGAGCAAGGCCCCCCTGGAGACACGGACACAAATTTAGATCAATTGAGAGGACAGCACTGAGAGAGTAATAATCAACATACATATAACAACATGCCCGACACTAACCCTGAAGCAAACTGAGAGGAGGCTATCAGTCCTGGGCTGAGCCCTGCCGCAGCAGCCATAGCAGCGATGCTGGTGGGTAACTGTCCAGTAGAAAACCCTGGAGCTGCCACCATCACCTGACCACCTAAAGTGGTGGCTATGGATGTCGGGGCCTGGGTGAAGATGGTTTGTCCATGAGTGCCAATCTTGCTCTCAGTGGTTGAGGACTGAATAGTCGTCGGCGATGGGCTTAAAGATGGGGAGCTGGTTACCGTAGTAACCATAGGTGCAGTAGAGATGACAGATGCTGTATTTGTGGCTCCAACCGTCGAACCTATGAGGAGAAGAAATGAGTTAACCTTACATTTAATTATCATTATGGGTGATTAGATACACACTTTCATTAAGGCAAACACTCATGTACACACCTGTGAAAGCCAAACTAGTGCTGGTGAGAGGCATCACTGTATTTACAGTCAGAGTGGTGGGTGTGTTAATAGTTGGACTGCTCACAAGGCTTGCTGTGCTGGCCACCTGAGTAACAGAATGAGAGGGAGGACTGAATGAGCTACAAATTCAAGTGAAACTGATCCTAAACTAATCCAGGAATGGGACAAAAACTCAAAATGTGTGTGTGTGCCCATGCTTACCAACGGGCTACTGGGGGTAAAAATGGTTTTGATAGGGGTGTTGCCTCCTCCACTGCTGCCGCTGCTGGGGGGGTTAATCCTCTTCTCTTTCTGCCGGCGATTGCAGAACCAGACCCGAATCACCTCCTTCTCCATGTTGAGCTGGTCAGCGATCATGGTGATCTCTTCAGAGGTAGGTTTTTGGTTCTGCTTGAAGAGGGCAAAAAAGCCAGAGATGCCCTGTGAGCACTGAGGAGAGGGACTACTGATTTGTATAATTCTGTTGCTTCTAAGTGAAGACTTAAGGTAGGCACAGTATTACTTTGCCTCCATAGATCGATACTGTTAACTGCAGGAATGAGTTTCTCACCTCCAGAAAGCTCTTTTCTAAGGCCACTCGGATGTTGGTCTCAATACTGGTCCTCTTCTTCCGTCTGCGGTTGAGCATCTCCATGCCCGTGCCCGGGGAGCCCAGGGCACTGGGGCTGGACAGGGCCTGGTCAGATGTCAGGTTCTCTGCACAAACAGCATCGACAAAAAGGACGGGAAGGGAGGTAAAGACAATGCACTTTAAAGACACACAACCCATGCTGCCCTTTACCCTTTGACCAATACCACTTTAAGGAAAACAAGGCATTCATATACAAAGAGAGCAAAATGTTCTGTCCTTATGCCACGTGCTTCTGTATCGAGAATTTAGGTGGGTTCAGGGACAAACCTGCATCATTGAGCCACTTCTCTAACAATGGCTTCAGTTTGCACATGTTCTTAAAGCTCAGGTTCAAGGCCTCAAAGCGAGAGATGGTTGTTTGGCTGAAGTCATTTCCATATAGCTTCCCCATGGCCAGGCCAACATCCCCCTGAGAGAGACGCATAAGAAAAAATGAGCATGATTAATTTAACCTGAAGCAAAGACTCGGCTGTCCATTTTAACCAAAAACACAAAGCGCGCGTGCTCACTCACTCACTCACTCACACACACACCTGTGTAAAGCCCAGTTTAATACGCCTCTGTTTGAAGGTCTTGGCAAACTGTTCCAGTTCCTCCAGATCGCTAGGCTCCTCCAAAGTGGGGGTATCCAACCGTTTAGGTGGGGTCTGACTGTGGGGCAGGGACTGAATAGGTGTGGCTGCTGTTGTGCGGGTTGGAGTTGCAGGCTGCAGAGACCGGCAAAATATAAAATGTGATTGTTGTTAAGGTTAGGAAAAGTCAGCAAAGAGGAAATTGAGAGAAATATAAAGTGGTAAAAAGAACATTCCTAGAGTTTAAAAGAGGTGCTTGCATCATGACCAACCTGAGTTGCAAGGGTGATGCTTGGTTGAGTCGGCAGGAGGTTAGCTTGGCTTTGAGGTAGTTGAGTTAGAAAATTCTGGGCTTGCAACATGCCTTAACAGTGAAAGACATTTGAGTTAGGATAAAAAAAAAAATTAGAATGTGTCTATAATAATCAAATACATCTCTTTCCTTAATTTTGCATGCAAATCAAACACGAAAGCATGAAAGTGTTTAACTTACTCTGTTGGGCCTGCGGTGTCTGCGAGATGATGAACTGACCGGGCGACAGTGGTGTGGCGATCGGGTTGCCAGGCTGCACCAGAACAAACTGAGGCAGACACTGCTGCTGTAGCTGCTGCGAGAAACACATTTTTACTGTAATCATGTCGAGAAATAGGTGGTTTATAACCACACTACTTTCCATCTCTACATCATTGAAACTTTGAATACATAATCAGAACATGTATACTAATTTTGTTTTGTCAACTGACTCTACCATGAATGTCTCCACTTAGGTTCATAAAACAGAATGGAAACTTGGCAGTAGCCAGCATGTATTCATTACTACTACAGTTTTTTCAGATTGAAGCTTCTCATGGGGTGTTTTTTATCAACTAGAAATGACAAAAATTACAAATCATTCCACTTAAACAAAATGTAAGTATCTTAATCACACAGTCAGCTTTATTCAAAACCTTTCACAGTGGTGACATTTAGTCAAATGTTCTTTTAGGAGTTGCAGAAACGGTGGTGACAGTGTCTTACAGAGGCGATCTGGATGGGCTGTGACAGGGGTAGCTGGGTAATGGGTGTGGCTGCGGAGGCCGAGATGCTGGCCCCAGTGGTGCTGTTCTGCTGGCTGGCTGAATGCTGCACGGCCGCAGCCAGGAGCTGAGCCTGGGCCTGCTGGAGTAACAGCTGCTGATGCGCCGGGGTCAGGGTCAGCTGAAGAGATGAGAGACAAAGATAAACGGACAGACAGAGGAGCACACGAGTGAAGGAGAAAGTAAGTAGTGTTTCGACAAATCAGTTTAAGTTTCACTAGACCGGATGAGTTAGTGTTGTCACGATACTTGAGTTTTGGCTTCAATACCCATGGAAAGTTACAATACCACAAAACCACGGTGAGGCATCATTAAGTACAATTAGAGACGTACTTCCATACCCTGTTCTAGTTTTATCAACAACCTGTGGACCATTTGCTTGGTGCTAACAGTTTAAAAGGCTGCTTCAGTTTAATGGCTCTGTCTCTGTCAAATCGACAATCACTTGAAGGATCCAACATCAATTCATAAAAACGGAAAATAACACCTGCAAAGTGTATTGATAATTGATAGTAAATCTTCACAGGATGTCTGCCACACTGACAAGTTGTTGTTTGTACCAAAATGTTATGTAAGAAAAACTACTCAGAGTCTCTACCTTATTTTGGCGTCATTTACTAGCAAGCTGCGTCTGTCCTCTGCTGTCTGTGTGTAAAACACACAACACTGGGACTTTGTGGTGCATTCAGGTACACCTTATAAACTCTGAAGTCTACATTGCTTTGAGCAGCAAAGTATGTGGACGCTGACATGGACTTCATGGTGCATTCAAGTGCACCTCTTAAACTTTTATCTATATTCGAATGGCCACAATGGTTGTTTAAAATGAGGAAGCGCCTTTTTATTTTCCCATTTACTTTTGCCAGAATACATAGGCCTCTCTAAGTACTTCCTTGTTTTTTTAACACAGCATTTGCTAAAAACATGTCAACACCCGTTTCAATACCACAAATCTCCCTAATTATTTTATCAATATCAAAAAAACGTATTTTAATAATGCACCAGGTTTAGCGTTCCTTGTACAATTTACAGTATTAGTTATCTCAGAACCTCTTCAAATCCCCCAAAATGTGCATTATAACAGGCACATCCTTAACTTAATCAATATTCAAACAATTCAGATACTGAATCAAACCCTTGTGAGGGTTAATTGGAGAAATAAAATTAATTTGAGGAATTTATAGCAAAATCCAGCTCTAGATGTCTCCTTTATTTCATTCTTCCAATTTGTACGAACATAATGTAAAAATTGAAACTGAAGTAGATTCACTATAACAGTGACTAGACAGTGAAAATGTTCTTCTGAATTCAAGGTATCAAAGTGGTATTGAAACTTTCCTCATCATGGCAACACTAATATGAGCCCAGATAGGCGAATGGAGAGACGACTCATGCAGTTGAGCCAGGCACAAGTGCAAATGAGCATGTTGATGTCACATTCAAACTCAAATCCACATGCACGGTAAAAATTCACTCCCACATTGCACAACAGTAGCCATATTCAACCCGACCCATCTTCTCAACTATATCATGGCCTCAGGGAGAACATGGATGGACATGAAGAGTATCATGTGGTCAGTAGAACCATGAGTGTACGGGTACATCGAGGCTATGTCCAAACACACCCTACCACGTGTAGAATTTGGGCATAGCCTTAGAACCACTGGGATGAACAGGCAAGACAGGCAGAGGAGACACCAGCCTTAGCCACAGAATCAGGGCAAGCGATCATTTCATCACCCCAATTTTTCAGCCAGGGTCAATCATGTTGAGGTGTCACCCCAGATGCATGGCTACGACTAGGTTTTAACTCAAAGCAACGAGGCAAATGGCCACTTACTCCTGCAATCTGTCCCCCGGCCAACATTAGCTGGGTTTGAGGCAATACGCTCTGCTGGACGGAGGTCGGGAGAGCACTCGAGTCGTCCGACTTAGACTAGTGGAGGTGAAGCAAAGACGGGGGCTTAGAGAAAACCTTCCTAGAGGCATAACTGAACATAATTGACAGCATAAAGTTGATCAAATATTTACTGATTTAAGTTAAAATTAACAAGGTTCTCAATGTTTTAAAATAAAAAATGAAAAGCTATCTAATTCAGACAAAACGTTTGAGTCTAAATAAAATAAAGCATAAAACTAAAAAAATACAATGAAATATAAAGCCTCTGCTACCTGAGCGGCTCTCTGAGAATGAGCTTTTAGTCTTTGAGCAGGGAGAGGAATTTGAATAAAAAAAGAAGTGAGAAAGTGAGTATTTAAAATGTGCTGCAGCCTTCAGAGCCAAGCAAAGCGAATGGGAAGGGAGGGGAGAGTTGAGAGTTGAGCTAATTAAAATAACTGTTATGCAGTGCATGTAAATTCTGCATAGATTTGCATATTCTCGGCCATCTGTTTCCGAGCAACCGCAGAGCAGCTAATTAGCATACAGGGTTGATTAATCTGCCTTGTTGCCAGGCGACACAAGGAGAGCCTGGCTCATTTAAATGAACGCTTTCTCGCCTGTGCATGTGTGAGTGCAGATGAGCATACATCTGTTTAAACTGGAGACTTTATTTCATTATAAAACTACATTTCAGCTGTGTCACTACACCGAAAGTATTTTCTACTTCCACGAAAATAAGACAACAAAAAGTTACTTGAGGTAAAGTGTATGTTAGTTTGAATCATGTCTTACCTGTTGGAGGAGGGCTTGTGCATGTGCATTCGTGATTGCACTTGTGGTTGGCACCGTCTGCCTCTGAAAGTCCAAGCCATTGGTTGTGATTCCTAAGGACAGAAAGACTGTTCATCGAACACGCTGTTTAACAGTTCAATAAAGGAGGTTTCTTTAGTGACAACATGTAACAGTAGAGATGCTGTTATTGGTTTATGAAAATAATGAGGAACACAGTAATAGAAGCCCACAATAAAGCTGTAGAAGAATACTTAAGGAGAACAATCTGCTTCCAGTTGCAAGGACAACTGACTAAAAACATATTTTTAGAACTGACAGCACGTGTAACTGTTATGATCATCCGAAGTCAGTGCACTGTTACATAAATCTGTTCGAATGCGGCTGCCGAATCATTACAGAATTAAATATTAACTACTTAAATATTAACACTATGGACTTACATAAATTTGGAAAGCATACAAAAACATCCATTTAATTCATAATTAGACCATAGGAATATGAAGTTGAGCACCGAAGCTACAATGTTCAATCCGAGTTTAATAATTTGTATCACAGAATCACTGAAGCACTGACACAGAGCAAATTACTGTGATATTCAATAGGCACAAGTGAGGCAAACTGCTTTGTGAGGTAAACACTTCATTTAACAAAGAGGACTGCTCACAAGGATTTTGGAAAGCTGCCATGATTTTTTTCGTCTTCTGATTCGTGCTGCAAAAATGTAGATTGTGGAATTTGAAACCTGTTGAATGTGGAGGTAAAGCTCCGCACACCCTGATTTCAGCCCAGTAAAAGGGGGAAAAAAAAGCTGGAGGTCACTCACCGGTGTTTGCGTCACCACTCTCCATTGCACATTTAGTAGTTTCTGACTGATTATTCACTTTAGCATCTGGAAGAGACAGACAGTGAGACAAACTCACACCCACTGCCAGTACAAGCCTAACAACCCTGTTCATACTTTTGTCACCTGACATATCCCATAATTGATGATATTCCTGTTCTGCAGTAACATTTCAACCTTATTAAGCAATCAAAGCAGCAAACAACATAACCAAGCGAAATTAATCGACTGCATTTCCAGTCACAGGCTGTAAAAATGTCATAACAACTGATGTAACATTAATACAATGAATTCTTAAGTAATACTTGAATGCAAAGTGTGCCACATCAATTGTTCTTATTTCGCACATGGACGCCATGCAACAACAGGACCCAGCTGAGCTCCATCACAACCTCATCAAAAACTCACCCGCTCTCGCTCCACCTGTGTTTTCCAGCATGGTTGCAGAACCTATCGTGGAAAATCGCCTCTGCCGGGCAAGCCCACCGACAGGGTGACCGGTACTCTGTTCCTCCTCCCACTCCTCCCTCTCTTCACTCTCCACTGGTCAGCAGCAAGCGGAGTTCAATACAACCAGGGCTACACGCAGACACAGTGGCACTGTCCACAGCACGGTTCACTGAACAACACTGGGATACGCACACTGGGAAAGCCAACAGGGTTTAGGCAAACAGCTCTCCTTCCCTCTCTCTGTACTCTTATTTTCTTATAGCTCTGCCCCTCTCTCTTTTACAGTGCCTACTTTGCACTCCCTCTCTCTCTCTCTCTCTCTCTCTCTCTCTCTCTCGTGTGCCAAGATTGTCTGTACTTCTGAAAAAGTTCAACCTCTCCCTCTCTTGCTGGAACGAAACAAACGACAAGTGCAGCTGGCGGCCTCCTCCAACTCTGCTACCCTCCCTCCAAACTCTATAATGAAGCATAATCAGTATTCAGCTGATTAAAGCCGTATGCAAATCTGCTCCTGCCTCGTTAGCAATGCAAGGCTTTGAAGTCCTGCGAGCGACGCATTTCACACCGGGCTCTGAAAGCTTTCTGCATAATTTAAACCCCTATAAATATTTATCAGCTCATTAGCATATTAATTGGATGGCTTTTGGAGGACGATAAAAAACAGGGGAATAAGGACGACACAGAGAAGGGGGGGAAAGTGCTCAAACTAGCACTTGGCGCAGCGGAGGGAGGAGAGGCAGCAGCACAAGACCAATTATTGTGCGAGTGCACGGCTAAAAAGTAATTAGCTAAGAGCAGGTAAAGGGCTGAAGATATCCCAGAATGCAGTGTGAAGCCTGTCGGCAGTGGACTGGGCATGTTAGCAAGGCAGACTGCATTAAATGAACGTCTAGGACTGCTCGTTCGGGGTATCTCTAGGAGTCATGGAGACCGGGGCCTGCTTAAAAAAAAAAGGAGGAGGAAGGGGTAGTATGCGGCATGAGTGGGAGGGGGACTCGCTCAATCGGAAATAAATAACTCCACATTAATCCACCACAAGCCTGTCATTACTGCTGGACCCCCTGTGGCTAAAGCATTCCACAGCCAGCGACTACAGAGAGTGGGTGGCGGGCTGTTGCTGTCTATGTTTATGAAGTGTTTGGGGATTAGCATATTTAGATTAGCTTTACATTCCATTAGTATTTCATTTCGGAGGCCTTTTAAATTCATTTCCAGCATGCTCGTAGAGTTAATACAGCGGGGAAACAGCCCTGCTATAGTGCTGCACAGGTGTCCAGTGAATCAGAATGACTGGACTGGAATGCATGGCTGTATTGTGGTCTACTGGGGAAGGGGGCTTAACCAACTAAATCCACAACAACTGCTCCTGGCTAGAGCTCATCAACTTCTCCACTTATCCCCCTGCCTGACGAAAGGCATTTACATACTGGTTGACCAAATCAGAGAGCACAGTGTCGATGAAAAACAAACAGACCTTTATCAGCAGAGTGAGGGTATGAGGGGCTAGTCTTCATGTTGGCTGCCGTTTGTGAACAGCAGTGCGCTTTTATGATGAACTACCAGAGATCCTAAAACAGTGGTTCACAACCTTTTTATGTCTGATGCACCTCAAAAATGTCTGAGGAGTCTGAATACCCTTTCATCATGTTCCAAATGTGTTTGTGGTGTCTACAGCTATCAGATGCTTCAACTTAATGCTTTTTTAAAAAGCTGCACTATGTAGTTTTGGGAAGAAATTTAAAATGAGAAGAGAAAGATCTTCAGTTTTTCATTTTCACAGGACAACACAAATTTTGCTTTACTTTTTACTTTTACTTGTTTATATTTGACAGACCCTGCCACCTTTACAGATCCAAACATTATTCTGGGGGCCTTATTTTCATCACAACAGCTTGTTTATTCAGTTATGGAATTTCATTTTTCATTTCACAATGCACCTTAGACATTGTAACCCTCAGGTGTACATAAACTATAAGTTATGAACTCCTTTTAAAATACAAAAAACATAAAATTATTAGCTATTCTTTATATGCATCAGTCATTATAAGTAGGTAGCAGGTAAGTAGCAAGTGGGCGATTATATTGTGCATCCCTACAGGCAAGTTTGCAGTATACATGTAGAGGTAGGTTTTATGTAGGAAGGATATCAGACTGAGTAGAGTAATCTTCTCTTCATTTTCTCCAACAGGTAAGTGCAAGTATAAAGTCAAAACACAGTTTTAGGTTAAGTGGTAGGTTTAATGACGTATAACATCTGAAATGTGGACTTTCATGCAGAAGAGTTTGACTCATTTTGAGAAATTAAAAGATGGATAAATTAACTTCTATGAAATGTCTGTGGTAAGTAAGAGCCCACAAATTCAAAAGACCATTTAATCACTTTCAGCCAAATATTTATAAAATGTGAGATGTTTAACGCTCTCCAGTTCTGGTAAGTGCAGAAGTATTCCTGTTTGGAAATCACTGCCATAAACAATAAATGAACACCGCATTACACTCCATACCCCTCTCCACTGTTGATCTCTTCGAACAGTGCAGTGTTTACTTAAACTCCAGCCTGCTGTTTAACCAGAAGCCCACTCTAAGACCTGTACAGATGCCACAGTGGTGCAAAAAAACTGGAAGGGTTCTGTCTGTCTGACCTCTTCAACAATCACATCATGCAACCAAATGAGAAAACAAAGGAGATGTGAGTGCATCAAGCAGTCATCAGTGGTGCACATCAACACATGTACAGTTACTTGGTTGAATGGTTTGCAAAACCCTGCTGTGGAACAATGCATTATACAAATATCCTGCACAGAGAATTTTAAATAGGTATCTCATTAGTACTGTAATATGGGACGGCGGAATGAATACTGCAGAGCCGTTAATGTGAGCTGAGAGATTCAACATGAGACAGAGCAAAACTTAATTAGCACATCCACATTCTGCCCTACTATCTATATTCCTTGTCTTAAACGCAGAATACATAAAGACCACTTCTCCAAATCTGGACCAGTCTGAGAGAGCAATAAGAAGGATTTTAGGAAAGGACAGGATGTATGGTCACGTCAGAAAATCTTTCCATTTGAGGGAATTAATAATCAAACAACCTAAAGCTTTCTGGTTGTACACAGAATCAGCATGAATATCAAGTTAGTTTAAAATAGCCTTTTAAATGCATGAGACCAACACAATCTGACCACAGACAGCAGCACTGACTGGAGTCCACAAATGCACAAATTACAGGATGCCGAGTAATTTAATGAGCAATAATGGGGCTAACAACACTCTAAGCTAATCTAGTATCTCGTGGGTGGTCATTAACCAACTGTCTATAGGCTAGGTGGAAAACTCACTCCAACTAAAGATTTCTAGTGGGTGGCAAGGAGGAATACTGAATGATGAGTAGGAATAAGTATCCACAAATAAATTCAACACCTAAGAAGCACACATTAGCATTAACTGCTGGTTATTCATGCAATGTGTATTTCACTTTCTCTGAATAGCAAAATACTGCCCTTTTATCAGATTATACAAGGGAGGGAACCTGTTTTTTTACTGCAAAACTCTCCCACTATTTCTTCAACTATATTAGAAGGCACATCATATGATTTCCAGTTTTCCTGCAAAATCCTCCGTTTTCACCATGTAGGCTAAAGGAATGTTCGAGACCAGCTGGTGACATAAAAACCTTTTATGAAATGTTGGCAAATGTTCACCATTGATCTTAATAGTGGCAGACACATGAGAGTATTCAGGGACAATGTGACGATTGTTGCTTGGAAAATGAAACAACTTGTGGGTCATTCACTGATCATAAGCTCCACTGTGTCTACCTTTCCTCAAATAACGACGCACACACGATACATAATCCTGGATTCTCACTTGTACCTCTTTCCAAATGCACAGCATCTACAGTCTGATAAAAGAAACTCTTTCTTATAAATAAATGCAGATTCCTGCTTTACCTGGCTACATTCACACTAAGGCATTCTTGGTTTGTATTGTTCAGTCATGTATTGCCTCTTCACTACAGAAACAAGTAGTTATCTGTTCTGAGCACACCCCACAGCTCTGATTACTTCTGATTTTCTTCTTCCACACTGAAAAAGCTTGTCTGACTGGAGACTTCATGGAGGCCTTCTCAGTACTTTGAGATGGCATGTCCTGAATTTATTACAGCGAATGATGCATTATTCATAACAACTGTGTTTACGTCGATGAATATTCATGATGGAACTACAAGGCTGGAATGAGGGTGGAACTGTAAAACTAATTAAAAGTAGCCTAAGTGTGTGGATGACAGAATTATTATTTATTTTATCTGTTCTTTAAGTAGCCCAGTTTAATAAGTTAATTACATATTTTTTAGGTAAGTGAACCTATTTCCAGACAGTGGATGCATAATGCAAACAAACAAAAAAAAAATAGTTTTCTTGCCTTGGCTTCAAAATAAAAGATATAATTTAGTAGCATGACTGTCTTGCAATATATCACATTTCACAAAATTGCCTGTAATGTGATGATATTGTTTCTTTGGGCAAAGTTGCCCAGTGATTGTTCATGTAACAATACAGGCAGGGTATGCATTTAGTGTATTTGCATTACAAAAGATGCAATCTAAATCAGTAGTAGGGCCCGACACACAGGGTTGGATTTCATTATTTAAACCAACCACACAAAGAAACTGCAGTTCCATTCAATGTCCTGTTTAGACTTGCAAAGATAAGTATGTCTGGCTTAGCATTTCCACCTCAAAACTCACACCTGTGTATACGCTCACTGCAAAGAATTCAACATAATTAAAAGCAGCAATAACATGTAATTTTTTTTAGGAAAATCAATGACAACTATACCGTTAGCTGCAGTGCTTTTACACTCTCTAATTTAAAGAGAAAAAAAAAATGTTTAACTTGAGTCTTCCTGCTGTCCTACAAGCCAATGAAAAAGGCATACCTATCTGCCATGTTACAGCCTTGTTAAACTTATCTTTTAATGAAAAACATTTTGTGCTCTCAACGTTGTGCCAATTTTTCCCTGTCATATCAAAAACGGGAACTGAATATCAATATTTAAGGCATTGTATCATAGTTAGTAATTACACTTTTATAACAGTACACCTGATCCATTACATAGGTAAGGTGGTAAGCACACTTTGGCCTGTCTTAGACCTGTGTAGGTGCAACATGAGCTGTTCGGTCAAAAAGCTAATATTTCTGTTATGTATAAAACCCCACAATAAATTCCAGACTGAGTCATTAATAACAAGCTAAATTTCAAACCTCCACATGGAGTAAAAAAAAAGAAAAAGGTGCCATCAAGCTGTGTCTTGCCCGGCCTTAAAACCAGCCGAGTGAAGAGTAAGAATGTCCTGCCTGTTATTATTGTGGCCTCCCGGAAGTGGGCCTCTCTACCCCTCCCTGTGCCCGGGGGGATACACAGGTACATTTTTTTTTTATTCAGCTCTGACGGGCTAGGTGAAAACTCCTGCAACAATAAAAGGACACGATAGATACCACGTTTTCTAAACTGTTCAGTCAGGAGCAATGAAAAGTTGTATAAAAATAAATTAAATATTCTAATGAGGTGGATGAGCAGTTTACCAGCCCGATGCCAGGCTACTCCCACTTCAAGTACAGAAGTGCTCGGTCCAACTTCAATCAAACTGTAGTTTTGACTGTAAAACACCTTTAACTCAACACCACAGACATCGCTGGCGACAACTACCCGCCATATGACCCTTTGTATATCAGCTGTGTTTAATCCACGTTACCGTAAAGTTAGCCTCTAACCGACCGGACCAACTTAGAGAAGGTAGCCAGTTAGCCCCTCGGAGGGACCCCGGTTTTTGTGCGTGAAAAGACGGACTAGATTTCGCTAACGCTGCTCAGTCACTATCGTCCCCAAGTGTTGTGTTGACATGCGGTTATTGTGCGGCGCAGGATGAGCTCCAGCTTCTCGTCGGTTGCTGGAATATGCTGAACTCCGCACTCTGGTTCAGGCAGGCCCGCATGAATAACACAACAGGCTGCTGTGGCTCCGCTGCGCCGAGCACAAAAGGCTGAGGGGAAAACGCTCTGCTATAAAATCACGTCGAGCTGAAATACACCGAGCAGACACTGTCTATTTCACAAAAGACACGTTTGCTTCATCTGAATTTATTATCCTCAAACACTACTTGAAAACAAACAAGCGCGGCCGCTGGCCGGCTCGCCAAAAATGAATATGCAAACCTCTTTCAAAAGCTTCACGCCAGTGAGTGCATCAACACAAAGCCAAGCGCTAGCGGGCGAGCTAACGCTAGCTTGCTAGCAGCCTGATTTCAATCAAACTGCGTTGGTGAAATATCTAAATATGTCATATATCAACCAGAGTCACGTCGGCGATTACTAATAAAATATGCTAAATTGTATTTGTCGACAGAGGTATGAATATGTAGCGGCGTACAACCGTCTAATCACACAAAGGGGGGAGGCATGTTTCCATGTAATTTGCCGTCGCACTGCAATAGCTCGTTTCCTCCTCTGTCAAATTACAGTTGGCTAGCTGTGTGTAAACTAAAACAGCGCTGGGTATCATCCTCATCTGTTGGGCAATCTGCGTTTCATCCGTATTCCGTTTATCATAAATTGTGAGTAACACAGTTTGAATATGAGTATGAATATGTAAAATGCTGTAATCATTACCTGGTCCTGAACTCTCATCTTGACTCGCTGCTCCTCCGTCCGCCATTTTGAATATTTAACCCGAAATCCCAGCCCTGAGCCTGCCTGTGCTAAACACACACACACACACACACATACACACACGCACGCACTCACACACACACGCGCACACTCAAAGGACCTGAGCCAAGTGTGTGCGTGCTGTTGTTATCGGTCTTATTTACATACTTAAATAACCATCTAGTTCTGCTTACAGTGTGAATTTGGAGGGAAAAGGACCAAGGCGGCTCCGAAATGTCTACACCCGAGGTACAGGTACACTTTATTCTTAGTCAACAACACTAATACAACCCTACCGGATACTTGTGAAACTGCTCATTGACCCCAGATTTGATGGCCTGTGGAGTTATTTTAATGACTCCCTTTTAAGAGTCTGCTGTCAGATATTAAAAGTCAAACCTCTTTATATAAAAAGGACAGATTTCCCTCTCAAAGTGTTTTGCTGTCACACAGCAATGAGACACCCTCAATACTAGGAGAGAAAAGAAAATGTGATGGTTCATAAATAGCCTCATCTTTATCTTTGACTCAGACCCAAACTTTTAGACAGGAAGTGGAAATTAGTGTTGCACCCAAAAATAATGCAGTCTTACTCATGATGCATAAAAACTGTCTGGAGTTATATTTGGGGCTAGAAATCTGGCCACAGCAAACATTCACTGTTATGTATAGGTTAGATACATTTTATAACAAGGTTCAAGTCTTCTTTCTAGTGATGTTTTCACCAACGTGGCCTTATGAAAGTTGTGGTTTTATTTAATTTCATGTTGTTCTGCTGGACTTTGTCATCTCTGGTACTTTTACTGTATTTATTCATGACATTTTCATTACTGAGGGTGGGAAAAAAAATGCTGGTTCATACTCACCTGGGCTGCAGGATATGGTAAACAAAATCATCATATTGCAATTATTTTGACTGTGATGTGATTCGCAATTAGTGAGAATGATCATTTTAGCATCACCACTTTTTTTCATTTTCACTGAAAATGACTGTTGAAGTCATGATGATGTGACTTTTGTTGGGCTCTGTACCAAACAAATATGTTTTTGTAAATGTGGAGAACAAGGCCATCTTTGCAAAACTACAGTACTTCATTTTAATGCTGTTTTGACACACATTTTACATTTATTAAAAAAATAGCAGCATCTGTGATCTGAGTTTGGCTCTTGACCATGTTGCAGTTTTTTATATTATTTCAATTTATTGTGCAGCCCTACCAGAAAATCCTCAATGAAAAAACAGAGAGAGACATATCGTCAGACGTTTTGGTGACCTTGCCGTGACCAAAGAAAGAAAATTTCACTTCTCTAATATCTAGGGATATGAAGTGGAGACGCTTTTCTCTTCATTCCAACCACTTCCTGAATTATGCCCATTGATATCCTTTTAATATACCAAGATAACCTATTAGATTACATCAGCTTGCTTAACTCACTCATCCAGTGTGCAGGTTCATTTAGTGGTCAAAGATGTACATTTTCTAAAGGACCATATCACTGGCTTTGCACGTTTTAGCCCTTTTATTGAACATTTGAAATGCTACATTCTACTACTTAGATTAAAGATAATTATAAAATAAATTTTACAAACTAAGAAATTATTATAATACGATTGGTGCTGAGCAAGAGCAGCATGCAGTGTGCGTGATCTTTTTTTTCTTCTTTCAAGACTGAAGTGACACTTTCCAATGCACTTGCATCTGAGTTAGTTGGATGTGTGAATATCTTCTTTGACAAACTGAGAGATTTAGAAAAAGTAAGTAGACCTTGAGTAAAGAATCTTTTTATGAGGTCAGCAACAAACCCTCAAGCTCAGCATGACGTCCTTATTTTTTTTTGCACACATTAACAAATATGTTATGACACTGTACTCAGTGACTCATTACTATAATTATGTGACACTGTGTTCAATCATTTATTAACTGTTTATACACCAGTTTTGGATGTTTAATAGGAGAGGTTATAATTGTTGATAAATACTGTAACAAAATTAAAAATTGCAATAGATAAAAATGTTTTCTAGCATCTGCTCAAAATGGAACTGTAGTGTGATATTAGGTATTATATCCTGTTTATAAATGAAAAATGGGGACAATGTGTTAATAAGTTGGTGTACACGTCACAGTGAACATCAGTCTGCATGAAATTTGTAAAAGTTTTATTACAAGGCAATTAATCTGAACTATAGCTGTACCACCATGCAATGATAACATAACACAGACAACATAATTGTAGGCTCCATCCCTATATGGTTAAATTAACAACTCCAGTCCAATTTTCACTACACATCACTTGGTTTTAGTAGTTGGATTTATTGCAAATTACACCACTAATGTGCTGTCAACTGAAGCAGGTCCTTCATTGCTAGCTCATGATGAGGCCCCATGTAGATATTAGTTGTAATACTGCTACCTGCATATTTATAAACACAAAGTCATAATCAATATAATTACCAAAAACCGACAAAAAACCTTCCAGTTAAAAGAAGTATTAGTCGGTCTCTGAGTATTTAATGAAGTCGCCATGTCTAGTCGGACATTGGTCACTTTACTTCATCATATTGAAATTGTATACTTTCTATTTGATGACAGATTTATTTAACGGCTACTGTTACTACTCAAATTCAAATTTTACTTTAAAAAGTTTATAAAATTATAATAAAGACTCGAAAACTGTTTTTTTAAAAAACATAATACAAATGTTTGTAGCAGAACTTCATTTTTTTTTCTTCTTTCCAAACTCATTAATCATCTTGTGACCCCTTAGATTTATCTTTTGACCCTTTGGTGGTAGGCCGACCCCTAGTCGGAGAACCACTGGACTAAAATACCAAACAACAAATACTCAAATTCAAGCAGCTACCGCAGGGAAATGCTATATCCATCATGGCAATCTTGGAATGTGGTATATAATTTATCATTCACAAGGGGACATATCCGTAGTACCTTTGACATTTGAAGTAAATTACTCAAAAAACATTTGTCCTTTTACTTAAAGAGCCAGTGTGTAGGATTTAGGGGGATTTAGGGCCAGAAATGGAATATAAAATTCTTAATTATGATTTAATCAGTGTATAATCCCCTAAATTAAGAATGGTGGTGCTTTCATTACCTTAGAATGAGCCTTTTATATAGAGGGAGGGGGTCAGTTTCCCCTGTCCAAATGTTGCTCTGTGTTTCTACAGTAGCCCATAATGCACAAACCAAGTGGCATTTTTCATATTTTACGGGTCACCATAAGAGAAAGTGAGGTGTGTTCAGTTAGTTCCAATTTGGAACATCACTGCTAAATGCCACTTAATCCTACACACTGGACTTTTGAGTGGGATGTTGAACTCAGGACTTTAACTTGCATCTCAGCATTTTATGACAACACCCACCCCAGGCACATTCAGTTCCCTGCTGCCAAAAGATACAGAAGTATCCGCAGCCATACCACCGGACTACAGATCAACTTCATTCTTCAAGCTGTGAGACTCCTCAATTCATCCAACACTCCATTTTTTACATAAATGTAACACAAAGGACTACATGTTTATAAAAACAAGACAATAATTAATCTTGTAACCTTTATATTTTTACTTTTACGTTCTTAACTGATAAACAGAATATTTCCTCTATCACTGGTAAAAAGGCATAATATTATTAGCCATGTGGAGAAATAATTTACTTTGTTTTTTGGTAACATAAGATCTCAGTATTCAGTCTATCATAGGATTAACATAAAGCCTATGACAGGCTGAATACTTTAAAACAGCTAACTCGTTGGCCCACACGGGATTACATCCTTGTACAGAGTGAACCTCAATCTGCAACCTCATGCCGCCTAAACCATTCAATGACTATCTGGTTCCTGATCCACTTCATGTCTTAAACATCATCTAAAAACCTTGCCATCAGTTAGAGGTCCAGATCCAGTTCACACCCTCTGTGTTTCACCTCTTAGTAACAGCTCAGCCCATTTATCTGTTCGGTTACATTTATAGATCAACAGATTGGTGATAATCTATAAGTATTGAACATGTGCAGCGTCATTGTCAGTGCAATACTGCAGCCTGCAGGTCAAACTGAGTGCAACACTCGACCCCACCAAAAAACATTGAATAGAGGTCAAAATGAATACACTTCTCTACTGAATTATCTGATCTATTTATCAACCTATTAAGCTAATAAAGTCCTCTATGGGTCTCAAAATTGTTGTTGTCGTATCTTATATTTTCTTATTTAAGCCGTTTCTGTTGTATAGTAGCCCTTCATAAAGCGTTCAACCCTAAGCGAAAGGTTTAATCAAAAGAAAAACGGATCAATGATTGGCCCTCTGGTGACATGTGACCTAAAGCTGTTGACTTATTACCTGGAAGAGTCAGCTTCTCCATACTTGGGAGTTCCCCGTGAAGGTTAGGCGGGCTCTCGCTCTTGGACTGAAAGCCTACATTTTAGATTTTTTAACTGCTGGATAATTTTATCCCCATTAAGCGATGGCGACAAAGAGGCTGCTTGGATGGCAAAAGTTATTTCTGATGCTCACAGGTAGGTTTAATGCTTGTGTTCTCTCTCTTTTCTATGAAGACTACCACACCTTTATGTCATTATCACCTGGGTTAATAATTAATCCAACTTCTTGCTACTCACACGGAAGCAGGGTTATGTTTTACTCATGAGAGACATGTTTAGAAACATTCTGTAGTATAATTAAAGATACAAGATGGTCATATTAAACCATTAAAATCCCCCAATACCACATAATAGACATCAATAATTTTGTAAAAACACCCCAAAAAATTTTAGATTTGACATCTGTTATTTTTCTTTTTATTCCAGTGCTACCTTGCTGCAGGAGTTTGCAGGTTTCTATTCCACAGCAGGAATATAAGGTTGCAAAGGGTGAAGACATTACCATGACCTGCTCCTTCATCCCAGCCAGACCCATCTCCAAGATTATGGTCCTCACATGGGAAGCTTATATTAATGAAGAAATGGTGAGAGGTTAATTAGCAGCATGCACAATGTGCCGTCATAAAATCTTCTTAATAATAATAAATCTACTTATTGTGGTTAGAAAATTTAACTGGGGGTGTGGAGTGTGAAAGGTGTGAGTGTTTGTGGGACAGGGAGGGCGGAACAAAAGATATGCCTTTGAGCTGCATTATTGGAGGTGTAGAATCCAGCATATCTGTGGCTCTCAACATTTTTAATCTCTTTCTAATCTCTCTCTATTACTGTATAATAATATATTCCATATTCATATAAAGACTGTGGTATTGTCACATCGTAAAATGGGCAATGGTTTGCTGTAGTAAATCCTTTTCTATAAGAAGGATGTCCTGTATTTGTACCTAAAAGTGATACTTGATTAGTTCCAGTTTAGTGCAGACAAGGTCCTCCCTTCTGACGCTGTTTTGACCTTTGTCTTTTGGATGATGAATAAGTCAAGTCAAGATTTCCTCTTGCACATAATCCACAGTATCGGTATGAATCAGAGCATATGTTATAGTTTTCATTCATGAGGATTTTTCACACAAAATAAGTAAGTGTTGTGGCAACTATAAGTATGCCAACTACAGTTTAATAATCTTACACTTATTTGGCATTGATTAAGCTTCAAATTACTTGCACAATTTCTATAAAAATATTCAGTTTGCTATCACATAAGACAGATCACAGCAGCAAATCCAAAGTACTGCGCAGGTCAAGTGGGGAAGGTTTGGCAATTTTGCTCAGACAATCATCAAAAATATTTCCAAGTGTTGTATCGTAGGCAACTGGACTTGTTTCAATTTCTTGAAGATGTTTCATCTCTCATCTAAGAGGCTTCTTCAGTTCTAACTAACTGGAGGGGAGTCACAGGCTTTTAAACTCTGTGTGGGAGTGTCCTTGCAGAGTCGTAAAGGACACTTAACTATTGCTCTTCTTTCAGTTGGCTACTCAATTATTCTACCAATTGTATCAGCTCAAAGAAGATACCTATACTTAATCTTCAGGGGGCTTTACCATGTGGACTTTGGAGGTCACACTTTTCTAGAGACCATCAGCTGCAATACCCTGCAACATGTTCACATTGACTGATGACTTCTTAGTAGTCATTACTACATTATTACATGAGTACTCAGTAGTCATGAGTAGGACCACATCCATCCTTGAACTCGTCCCTTATTTTGATCTCAACTACTCTCCTGTAAAGTTTTGTGACTTCATCTTGCTTGGTTGTGATGCTATCACACTGATAAAAGTCTGTAAACAAGTGCTCAAAACCACTTCTGTGGAAGTTCCAATTACAATAGGTGTGTCCAGAACCACATTTTGCCATGATGACACACGCAAAGGCGCACAATATTAAAACCTTACCAGCTGACATTTTGGCAGCTGGTAATTAATCTCAACCAACCAACCAACTATGCAGCTCTTCCTGTATATAAACACAGAGCATAAGCACAAAAACTAAAACTTTTATTCATCTTAACAAGACTGCACATGCATGCTAAATCTAATTCCATAGATGTTCCTCATAGAAAGGCACAAGCCAACACAAGATAGCTAACAGTGCTAACATGGACTCCTCAGTCGCATGGGCAGCCTTGTAAAGACAAAGCTTAAAATCTACAGAAGTCGACTGTGTGTCTGCTGTGTTTATTTACAGCAGAGCAGCATCGCAATGGTTGTGACAGAACTGAACAACTGGTGACAGACAACAAAACCTGACATAGACCATGTGATTGGGAATAATATTGTAATAAAGTAAAAAAAAACAGGCTTTTGTAAAAGAGTCTTTGAAATAAAATGTCCGTAACAATTAAAAATACGGTTGATATGAAAGTGAATGATGAAATAACATGCCATGAATTGCATTTTAATATTTTTTTTTCATTATTGAAAGAAATCTTGGTTCATTTATATATATTTATTCGTATGATTTTGTATTTCATTTTTTCATATTTTTCGTGTATTTAATGTCTTTATTTAGGTAATATTGAACATTTTGGAGTTTTTCTACTGTTCGACATATGATACAATTTATCCTTTAGACATTAGACATCCTTAGACATTTTGTGATTTCATGCTGAACTGTAGCATAGTATTGATTATATTATCATATCTCTATAAAATATGTTTGTTTCTATTTCTCTAGAAAACCGTTGCCACCTTCTATTTAAACAACCCAGTTGACATTGCCCCTGGCTATGAAGGCCGAGCTACTCTGGAGGTTGACCTCATTGAACAAGTGAGCACACTTCGCTTAACAAAGGTGACCATGCAGGACAGCCGCCGTTTCCAATGCAGCGTTATGATCCCCAATGATGATGAGGGAACAACCTCTGCCATCACTTCCCTTTTGGTTCTGGGTGAGACTTAATGACTGACAAGTTTATTTATATTTATATATATGTATTTATATATAACATTACATTTGTTTTGCAGTTCTTTTGTAATAACTTTTTAAAATAATATTCTCTACTATCTTCCAGTCCCTCCCTCACCGCCAATCTGCAAAATTCAGGGAACTGCAGAGTACTTTCACAACATCAACCTTACCTGCAAGTCTGAGGAGGGATCCCCAATACCTGTGACTGAATGGAAGAGCTACAGTGTCGAAAACAATCCCAGATTATTTCCACCTAAGACAACTGAAAGTATGCATTTCAACCATCCATGATAGGCAGCTGGGAAGTTTGTGTCCCATTATCAGTGTTTAGAATGGCAAAATGGCCTGTCATCTTGTCATTGTTCAGCCTAATTTTTGTCATTACATTTCAGAGGATGGAGCTCTATCTCTCTTCAATATTTCAAGAGAAACATCTGGCTTCTTCATCTGCACATCAACAAATGAAGTTGGTTCTGCCAGTTGCAACCTCACCTTATCTGTGATGCCAAGTAAGTATCTTAACATTATTTACCCGGTCGCCCCTCAAAATGGCTGCCATGTAAATATGGTTTATTTGACATTTTGTCTTGAAACTTACAGTTTGAAAAAATTAAATATTAAATTCATAATCATTACCACCGGTATAACTTGTCCATGTATGTTTTTCTGTAGGCTAAACAGCAAACAGCAAAGCAAAAGAACTTTATGATCTTTCCCTCACCTCTTTTAAAACAAGGCTGAAGACATTTCTGTTTGCCACTGCTTTTTTTTTTTTTGATCCAAGTCTTTTTATTGATATTTATACACAGAGAGATAGTGTACAGAGTACGTACATTCAAAAGCATGGATGAACAGACAAGTATAAACATCATACTCCCCCCCCCCGCGCTCCAACAGAGCCCCTTCCCTGCAACAGTTTTACTGTACATAAGCAAATAAAAAAACAAAAAAAACAAAAAAAACAAATCAAGAATCCCCTTACGGGTTTCAAATTATACACATTACAGGGTCAGTCATATGTTTGCCACTGCTTTTAACTGAAGCAATTTAAATTCTATGAACTGCATTGTGACTTTTATTCTACAGTCTCGTCTCTTTTAAACCTTTTCTATTTTAGCCTACTTGTTTTAATGTTTGCTTCTTAATGTCTTTTAATGCAATTTTTAAATGCAATTTTTAATGTCTTTTAAATGAATTTTTTAATGTCTTTTAATGTACTTTGTATGCCCCTGTAAAACACTTTGAGTTGCCTTGTGCCTGAAATGTGCTATACAAATAAACTTGCCTTGCCTTGCCTTTCCCTAATCATACCATACTCTTTACTGTACTAAAAGTTAGCTGCTAAGTAACCCTACCACATGGATCATCAACTGATGAAGGTGCTGACTTCAGCTCCAGAGTTTTAGTATGATATTGTGTATGTAGATGTGAGTATAATGTAGACACACTTTACAGGGTTCACATTTCAAAACAAGTCAGATGGTCACAGCGTTTGAACCCACTTATAAAGCCAACAATAATTCCCTAGAATAGAAAATGCTAAAAATAAAATACTAGCCTGAAAAACTGATGTCGCAGACTAGTTATAAAACCTATTGTTTATCTAAATCAAGGACTCAAAACTACTAAGCATTTTGAGTGATGCCTTCCAATTCCAACTGCAACAGTGCAATGCAAGAATGGGGTTGCCTAATGCCAAATAGACAGCACTTGAGTGTAATTTGTAGAAGAGAAAGTGGCTAATTATGCTTCAAACACTGGCAAAGGAGGATCTAAGCCCTACCCTAAGTGAAACGTTAAAAACCTTTGTCTATCCTCTTTTCTCTCCAGGCAGCATGAACATTGGGTCCACTGCAGCAATACTTGGAGGAGTCCTTGCAGGTGTTGTGGCTCTGGGCATTATCATTTTTTGTTGCTGTTGCAAAAAGGGCAAAAAGGACAAGAATCCTGAAGGGTATGTATGCCACTGTAAACCACAGACATCAATTACATTTTGATTGTTTGTATTTAAGTAGTGTTTCAAAGTGCTTTCATTAATTCATCCTACCAGCCAGCCTCACTATTTTCTCCTTCTTTTTTCCATGTTTTCTGTTTGTCTGTTAGCGCCCCTGAAGAAGTGTCTTATATCAGAGATGTCCCTGAAACTGGAGAACCGTACAAGGATGACAAGTCAAACAGCAAAACAACACAGCTTAATGAGTATTTCGACCAAGACATTGTTCCTCAAGACAATTACCGTGTAGGAAAGGCCGGACATATTGACGATGATCAAAACAGTTATAATAGTGGTAAAGAAAGGCATGATGGTAAGGGCAGTGATATTGACTCTCAACGTTACCAGGGTGACCAACGTGATCATTACCAAGGAAGTCGTGATAGGCTCGATGATCAGCGCGATCGCTCTAGTGGCAGTCGAGATCGCCTCAATGATCGGGATCGTTACGGGGGCAGTCGTGATCGCCTTGATGATCGGGATCGTTATGGGGGCAGTCGTGATCGCCTCGATGATCGGGATCGCTACGGGGGCAGTCGTGATCGCCTCGATGAACGGGATCGTTACGGGGGCAGTCGTGATCGCCTCGATGAACGGGATCGTTACGGGGGCAGTCGTGATCGCCTTGATGATCAACGTGATCGCTCTCGTGGCAGTCGCGATCGCCTTGATGAGCAACGCGTTCGTTACGGTGGCAGTCGAGATCGTCTTGATGACCATGGCGATAGTTATCGTAGCAGTCGGGATCGCCTTGACTATGCAGATGATCAATATAGAGACTGAATCACCTTGTGTTACTGAATGTTCTTTTAATGCCCTGAAAATATATATTTTTGTTTTCTGATGACCTGATTAAGAATATTTCCCTGGATTTACAGATTGGCTTAGTGTCTGGTCAAATTATGAAGAGACACGGCAAAATTAATTTGGGTATCTGCACAAATGCAGTTAATTCTCATGCAAATGGCAATATTTATATTGTAGCATGGAGAACTGGAGACATGAGAAATTAGATTAGATAAAATAAGATTAGATTCAACCAATACAGGCATGTCTCTAATATTCTGGTCCCACAAACAGGCCTGCTCTCTGCTACTGAGGAAAATAAAAGGTACTATTTGGGAATTCACAGTATAAGCTTGTGAATATCTTCTTGCCAGTGTAGTTGCCAGGTACTATAGCTGAGCCAACTGGCCACACACGAAACAACTAATCATGGTGATCAATGTATCAATCCGATAATCGCTGCTGGTCTGTTCCAATATATCCACATAACTGAACAATTGATTAGCCAGTGACCTCCAAAATGGAATATGACGCCGTTCCCAAAACAACATGACCATTGTGGTGTACCAGCGACACACGTACCAGACCTGCATCATGCGTTCACAGTTTCATTAGGATTAGGCACAAAATCTACTTAGTTAGGTTTAGGAAAACTATGTGGTTTAGGTTAAAATACCTACATGACATAACTTCAGTAACGTCATGTATGTGATGCATTTGGGTGAAAGTCCAGTGCTTTCACCCAAATGCATCACAAATGTACTCCGCCCACCTCCAAGCAAATTTACTTAGTAAATTCTGACCTGCCACACCTGTCATCGTGTATGAATATTTAATTAGTTTAGTCTGAGCTGGATGATACATTGTACTTGTTGTTGTTATGTCTTAGTGTCCTGATATGACTAAGGTGGTAAAAAATACCATGACACAAAACAGAGGGGCATTTTCTTTCTGTCTTGGAACACCTCAGAGTCCATTATTGTTTACTAGTGCATTGCCCGTAGGAAGTATGTACTCATATAGAAAAGTGGGAGGTTAAGTAGCTTTTTCATGGATGGCCAAATGAGGCTGTGTTTGAAGGTGGGACGTCAGGGATATATTTGCCCGTTTTTGATTATTTTTGATTTTGCCATTATATTTCACCTTAAAAACTATTTACCTTGCCTTTTTTGGTGTCATTATTTTCAGCACAGCCTTACATGTGTGACTGTACAGTTATTTTTTCATTTTGATACACCGTATTAACACAATGGACCTAAAATCACAAAAAAAACATAAAATCCGAGGAGGAAAAAGTTAGATTTTTTACTGTGAAAACCACAAATATGTTTAACGAGCCATTTTTATTACTTATAATGCAAACATAATTTTTTGTTTGCTAAATTTGTGCATACGTTTTTGAAATTTACAAAGTTATATGTAACTATTAATAACTAAACACTCCAAACACGCTTTATGTCACAAATCTCTCAACTCTCAAAACTTGCTGTCTCTTTCACGACACTGCTGCTGTCACTCTTTCGCCGCCGTCCCTCCCCACAACTTCCCCCTGTTCCTCAGCAACCAAATTACATGGTTTGCCATATAATTTTTTGAATGGTTGGTGTGGTGCCTTTTTCCACCAATAGGAACGTCTTTTTTTGCTTGCAAACACTTCCTGCTTGCGGACACTTTCATGAAAAAAGCCCGTTTTCGCGAAAAAGCGTGGCGGACATTATTTATCGTAAGTCCGGTTTTGGACACCCCGGCGCGTCCGTCAACTCAGGAGGTGGGGCGTTCCTGTGTATCCGGATTTCCTCAGACCGGAACAGACTCGGTCCGGACTCAGTAACCGGACTGTCAGTAATCCACAACAGTTAGTTTAGATGCACAGAATGGGACCGAACCACTGGCAAAATCCTTAAGGTGTGTCGTGGGCTCTGCGGTGATCGGCTCTGGTGCGCACGTGGCTATGGTGGCTATGGTGGCTATGGTTGACAATGCTAGCGGAATTCGTAAAGCATTTATTAAATAATTTATTAACGGTATGTTTGTAGTCCAAACAAAGCCGACGTTGCACACCCTTAAACCACGCAGCAGACATGTTGAAAATCTCAGGTCAGTCTGATCCCGATGTGCAGAGATATCTGAGGAACACGCAGACAGACAGATAGACAGACAGACAGAGATTTCTTGCTTTTACAGAGAGATAAGGCAGTCTCCAACTGAAGGAAAGCAGGAGTCTGTGTGGACATTTTCAGTTTGTTTGTTTGTTTGTTTGTAGTCACTTTAACTCATTTCAAGTTAGTCTGAGAATAAACTGGTAACAGAGTGAAGCTGCTGCTGTGTTGTTGCTATGATTACAGCTTGAAGCACTTCTTCCACATCTTAAATGTACAATCAGTCTGCATGTTCGAGCTTCTGATAGGAGATTTTTTAAATGTCTACCAATCAGGAACTAAATTAATGTGCCAGGGTGTTTTTTTATGCTTGGATATCTCAGTATGGGTGCCCACGGACTTGAATTAAAATGTATATCAATAGTTTAAAAACATATTAATTAATCATATCAACTGTGCCATAAGTGATACAGCATATAGAATCTATCTCTACAGTTGAGTGGGAGCAGTAGTCAAACTGGTTGAAACCAGAATATATTTCCCTTCTGGTAACATGACCTGAACTTATATCCCTTTTTTTGAATTGGTCATTAATCAACTTCCCTTAAAAGACATGGACATGGTGTGAACATACCACAATTAATGTAAACAATTTAATGTTACCAGCATGATAAAATCAACTGTACAGCAAACATTTTCTCATGTTAAGAACAGAAAATGTCATTCTGAAATCCTTTTTTTGCATTGATTCTGCTCATTTGTTTCAACATGAAAACTTACCCCAATCAATTAGTGTAAGTTGGTCGTAGATCAGCACCCAGTCATGAATACATGTATAGCTCAAGTATTCAGGCCATCTTTCTAATGCAGTAATTCAGGTATTGTTCCAGGCATAAACGGTGCTTTTCTTTTGTCACTCCATCATATAAACTACATTATCTTTGATCGTATGTCTCTTTTAAACCTGTAGTTTGTGATTAAAAGTAATAACTGCCTCAGCTGCATCTGAGCTAGATTAACTTTTTTAAATCAATAAATTTTTTTGTATTGCACTGTTATGCTTTTGCGTGTGTCTGATTTGTTTACAGCCTACTGAATTAAATCTGTACTGAAGCGGATGCATTTGTAACATGTTTGTGTTTGTGCATCTTCTTGTTCATAGGCTGCTTGTCAGTGATAAATGATGGATGTAAGCATGCATTTATATGGAATAAAATAAAATCGAGTGAGAAAATGGGTCAAATGTTGCCGTTTGTGTGCAGTGAAATTCCTAAAAAAAAACAAAAAAAAACCTCACAGCCAAGTCTGACCTGATTTTATCACGGAGCTGGTCCCCCCTCCACCTTTACACCGGGCAGACTTCACCACTGTACCCGGTAACCACTACTGCCACACCCGCTGTGGAAGATTGAAAAATAACCCTTCGACATAACATAAATTCACATAAACAACTTCACTCACCTTGTATTTTAATGAGAGAGATATAGCTGTGGCTGTTTCCGAGCCGTGTTTCGTGTCGGGACTCCCCTCTGTGTGAGGTGGTACGGTCCCGTTAGTCGCAGCCTGAGTCCAGTTAGCTACAGCAGCAGTTAGCGGACACCGAGAATCACCAACATGCGGATAAACTGCACTTAAACCTGAAAACGGACTGTATAATGAACTTTTACCGGCTGGCTATATTACTGGGAGCGACAGGTAAGTCGCATCGCCTTTACTAAAACACGTATTCTTTATTACAAATGTGTAATATTTACGACAACAGCAGCGCAACAGGTTGATCCTATATAAACTTAATACTGCTTATCCCAGCAGGCACAGCGGCGTCAGACAGACCTGTACAGGCTCCTTATAACACAGCAGCTTCTTTGTGTTTTATATCTCATTTGGGTGAATAAAGAGAGAAGGATGCGCCATTTTAACACATTTTTACCTCGGTTTTAACGAACTAATAACACATCATGGGGTGTGTAGAGCAACCATATTAAACCCTCTGGATTTTGGAGCGTCATGGGTTCATTATTGTGTTGATTTTACTTTGTATTGTACTTAATTTACTCAGATATGATGATAATATTCCTTAGAGGTTTATAGCTCTGCTGTTAAAGGCAAGTCTGTATTGTGTTACCTGTAACGTTTACTATAAAAGCGTTATTGTACATTTTAAAGTACGAAGTTTAGTGGTGGAGTACTTTAAAGGTGCAGCAGTACGCCGATGTACAGCGGTAGCTATTAGTCTATAAATCAATTAGCTGGTGAACAGAAAATGTATCTGCAGCTATATTTATCGTTTTAGTAAGTAAAAAATGTCAAACAGTTCCTGGGTTCAGGTTTTAAAATGCAATGTTTAAGTGGTTTTCTTTGTATTTTACATTAGTGAATTGAAATTTTCAAAGTTAAGGCAGCTGATCATATAAAGCAAGTTATTTAGATGCGTGTTGTTGGCCTTTAGGAGATTACAGCCAACATTTTCCACTATTTTCTGTCATTTTATAGACAAATCTATTAATCAAGAATCAGCAGATTAATCATAAAGCCCCATACAATAATTTATACCTTTAAAGCTGAATTTAGGGACCATGAAGTGCGCATGAGCTCTCAATAGGGCCGAACATGTACCTGAGAAAGAAATATGTGTTTGCAAAGCATTCCTGGACAAAATACTCACTTCACTTATCAGAAGTGTTTCTGTGAAAATGCATTGAAATCATTTATCGGATGTGGAGGCTATATTTACTCTTATCAGTGTTTTTTATTGTTGGGCTTATGAGTCAATGTGAAGGAATGCGTGTTGCAGTAAAGGCAGGAAATGTGACAGCTTCAGAGAGGAAAAGTCTGTGTTCAGGAAACACGCAGCAGCGTCCAGCAGCAGAGCTCTGACCTGGAACACATCATTCACCACACAGCGTGTTAAACGTTAGTCTAATCTTAAAATGAGGGCTTGAGTGTGTGTGCAGGTGGAGGGGAGGAGACTGTCTGCTGCCTCTGTAACCTGTTCATTAACCTACAGTGAGTCACACCTGGTGTAACGCCACATAAACAATAGTTAGCAGTCACTTTGAGGCTGTTTGATCATGCATTCAGCAGTTTGTGGGTTTGTTTATCCGAACCTCCTCTCACCTCAACTGACAGTATTCACAGGGTAACGGTTTGGTTTAAATCTCTTGCAGTCAATTGGTCCTTTCGCACCCAGCTGGAGGAGGCCAGATACTCCCCATTGGCTGGGAGTCTGTGACCTCCTCCCCCTCTCGGCTCCTCAAGTGGGACGGGGAGGAGGGGTAGGGGGGTCAGCACCAGTGTCAGACCTAACAATGGACTGGTCCATGAAAAAAGAAACAAAGGGAAGAGCAGAGCTGTTTCGTGGGAGGAATTTTGGAGCTAGGTCACCCCTCCTCTTCTTCTCTTTTCCTGTAAAAGTTATTTGGCTCCGTCGCCTCCATCACTCTACAGTGTGTTGTTAAAATAAGTCATTAACACATTAATTAGGAACATGAGCTTAGATGATTCATCGATTTGACAGAGAAATAACAGAAGACATTATCTTTTTTAACACAGCTCATGTAGGATTTAAACTTTGTTTCAATGCCGTATCACCAAAACTACAGAGCAGCTTTGGTCCTCTATTTATCCACAGCCCTCTGGGATATAATAAGTAGCAATTGCATTACTTATCCAACCTGGATGAGTCAGGATCTGACTCAGTGACAGGCATTAAAAGAGCCAGAGTTTTTTGCTGATGTTGTCATTCCTTATGTAGGTCAAAGAGAGGCATCAGTATTAAATTGATGCTGTTTCACAACCAGTTAAAAGTTCCTTTTAATAGGTTTGAAATTGGTTTGGTAAAACGTTAAGTTGCAGTTGTAACACTGGCCTGGAAACAGGCAGACTAAAGCGTCCATTTTAGTTAAATACCATAAACAGTCCTAAGGAAAGGCAGGCTGGTGGACTTGCTTTTGTTTTGATTTCCTGTCTTCTGGGAAATGTTTGGAGCGAGTTCCTGCCCCACCTAGACCTAATATGACCAGCAGAAAGAAAAGTATCCACGAGCGTCTGAGCTCTCCATCCCTTCCCTCTGTGATGACAACCCCCTGCCTCTCCACAGGCCTCCCCAGCTCCCCCCACACACATGCACAGTGGAATTTAACCTTCCTGACCCCGGTATCATGAGCAACGGAGGAACCCCCTCCACACAACTAATCTCTGTTCCTGTCTTTGCTCTTGTTTTCATATGATGCAAACCATCTCCCAGGTGTAGTCACTCATGAGTCAGCCACGCAGACAAAGAAGCACAGCTGTCCTGTGATCCAGATGCCAACTGCATCCTTTTCCTGTCTTTAAACAGTTATTGTCTGAACTACTGTAGTGTAATACAACAGCCCTGCAACAGTTTGTCTAACCCATTTATATCAATAATGGTCAACTAACTATGAGCAGAAACTAGAGCTGAAACAGTTAGGTGATTAATATATTAGTCAATTGACCAGGTCGACAGCACCACAAACTACATTCTCCAAAAAGACATTGAATCATCGCTTTTCTCTGCAACAGTTTTATGAAAAACTGAACATTATGCTCTTATGAAGGTAGGATTTATGGCATTAGTTCACCCAAAATTGAAAATTGTAATGCACAGAGCATCTTTGGAGCTTCACAGGACATTCTCCTAAACAACTGAAGTAGTTGTAGATCCATACAGCTCATCTGGCATAATCCAAGTCTCTGGAAACTCCAAGATCCCAAATTGATTTGAAAAGATGATTTTTACACACTCAACTCACAGTCAGCGCACACTTCAGACAGGGTGCACGCTAACGCTTCCACTAAAAGTGAAGATTTTGGCTTTAAAAGGGTGTAAATAATGTGTTTTAAGATCAATTGCTGATCTTGAGGCCTTCTGGAGACTTTGATTACCTCAGAGGAGCTTTATGGAGCCATTATATGTTTGTTTTTTTCAGTTGTTTTGTTATAAAACAAGTCAGCATTTACTTCAGTTGTTTAGGAGAATGCTGCAATGCTGTTTTGTCGTGAAGCTCCAGAAATGTTTTGTGGGCTGATGACACATAACTTTCCGTCTGCATGGGGGTAAGGAGATAATGACCCAATTTTCATTTTTCGGCAAACTTGTCCTTTAAGTAATTAATCAAGCACAACTGTCAAACATTTTCTGGCTCCAGCTTCTCAAAAATTAAGATTGACTTTGTTTCACTGTTTATATCGCTGTAAACTGAACATTTTTGGGTTTTGGACTGTTGATTGGACAGAAAATGCAACCTGAAGAAGTTACCTTAGGCTGAAGGAAATTGTAATATCTTTTTGTATGGATATGGATGAGAAGTTAAATAATTGTTGCAGCTCTATACTCTGTTTTCCCTCTCTAATGGTCACGCACGCTGAGTGATAATATGAGTAAATAAATTCTGTGAAGGTGCCTGGTTTAAGATTATTGTGGGTTAAGTAGGTGAAGCAGGTATTCCTCACTGCTGCATCTATGCTGCTTTTGAAGTTTGCTGCACATCAATTTATCATTAAG
>OMLP01000113.1:9711-29009 GCA_900302685.1 Spondyliosoma cantharus | reverse complement strand
TAAGCAACATTTGCATGACTGTCTGAACAGTCAAATCATGTGTTCAGCGGTCAGACAAAAGGTCAATATACTGTATATGTGTCCACTGTTTTAAAATAGTACATTTGTATTTTTACTTATTCCAGCTCTCTTTCTCTTTGTGTTTTGTCTGTGTCAGTGTGTGTGTGTGATGGCGTGCACGTCACAGTACGAGAGAAGCAGCGGTTTGCAATGCTCTTCCAGTCCGTGGTCCTCCCGTGTCAGTACCAGACGTCATCCACCCAGAACCCAGTGGTCCAGTGGTGGTACAAGTCCTACTGTCGAGACCGCACGCGAGAGTCCTTCACCGTGCCCGAAACTCTGGCCGTCCAGGCCTCTGAGCTGGGCGCCACATCCCACCTTGATTGCTCCGACAGCAGCCGCACAGTCCGGGTTGTTGCCTCGGCGCAGGGACAATCAATGACGCTGGCTGAGCACTACAAAGGCAGAGACATCGCCATCGTAAACAGTACGTCATCATTTTTATCCTTCTATGAAAAAGTTTAAGTCAGGAGAGAGTTTCTGCAGCTGTTTGCACTCAGGAATCAGAGCTGACTGTGTTTCCTGTTCTCTAAATAAAGCTCTTTGTCTTTGTCCCACAATGGAGTCGACACTACAGACACACACAATCACAACCCCCGGCTCTCACTCCTGTTCATGTACGACTCCTTGTTAAAACCTTATCATGGAAAAACACCCGTCTTCTATCCAAATGTGTCAGTGGGACGTAGCACGTCAAACAAAGTCCTGCTGACATCATTCAAAGCTGCAGAAAGAGATTCTGGAGTAAGATGGTTGATTGCTGGTCTAATTCCCAGTTCGCCAAAAAACACTCTTTAAGTTGGGGAGTCAAGGCAAGCACCAACTCAAAGCATCGGTATTTGACAAAATTAGACTCAGCAATCAACTATCTTACTTATTGCACCTTTAATACAGTTTGAAATAAAGGTTCACTGACACGACACATTAATCTGTCCCGGTTATCACTTAGTTTTGTTTTTCATAGTATTTATTTTGTTTTTCACTTGTAAACACTATGACTGAGAACCTTCATCAATGATGTATTAAGTTGTGCCTTAAATATGTCACTTGCTATAAAAGGTCACGTTAAGCGTGTCAAACCTAAATGCTTGGAGTAACCACAGCACAGAGTATTAATATGTGTCATGAACTGAAAGCTGGCATCAAAACCTGGGTCAGATTTCAAATCTTGTTCATTTTTTATATCATTTTTTATTAGGCAAAGTACTTGAATACTGTACGTGTTTGTGTTTCAACACCTTTCAACATTTGAGACATTTGCCTTCTTTTGCTAAAGCACCAGTATGTTGGATTTAAGAGTAAAGACTGACAAAAAAATAATACATAATACATAATAATATTTTGTTACATTAGAAAGAGCCCTTTTCCATTTGCCAAGGGAGCGTGTCCTCTTCCATATAGTCAGACATGTTTATACAGCAACCCACAACAGACAAACCAAACACTGGCCTCAGAGAGGGCCTTATGTGTTTTAGCTGCCACTGCAGGGCAGGTTGAGGAGACGGGGTATTTTATGCTTTGCAATCTGCATCCTCGTGAATGTATATCGCTGAATCATGGAAACTGGACCTTTAATCAAAAAACTAAGGTTTTGTTTAAAGGTAAAAGTAAGGTTTTTTTGAAGCACCAGCACTTGAAATATTCAAACAAAACCTAACCCTAGTGTTCCTACATAACTACACACCTGCACCCAAAAAACGTTTGGTCTTGGTGATCTATTTAGAGTGTCAGGACCTGAGTCATTATGGTCAGTTTGTTGTCAACTATTTTAATTCAAGAATACACTGATTCAACATTGACCAGCTTTGTTGTCCTGGTCTCATTTGCCTTCTCACCTCTAACAGCACGTTTAACCTTGTTTCCTGTCTCTGTGCAGAGGCAGACCTGCGTATCGGGGAGCTGCAGTGGGGCGACAGTGGAGTGTACTTCTGCAAAGTCGTCATTGCTGATGACCTGGAGGGGAAGAACGAGGGCCAGCTGGAGTTACTGGTGCTCGGTATTACCACATTTTAATCAAATTGATCACTGTAAAGACTCACCCTTTTAGTCTGATCATGACACAAGGGCATGGTTTGGTTACATATTAAGCTCAGTGAAGTTGATTTCTAAATGTTCGTAAAGGTTTTAGAAATAGTGTCTTTGTTGCTCTGCATTCCACTGTGGCTGTACAACCGTTTCCATGGAGACGTCCGCATGGCATTTGCCTCTTCACACAGTTTAGCCAAGTGCTTACTTCACAGGGCTGACATGGATTTGGCTAGACTGAACTTCACATCATAAGTCAGTTGATGGAATGTAACTAAGTACATTCACTCAAGTACAGTAGTGTAATGTTGTAATGAGTGTAATGTTGAGGTACTGGTAGTCTACTGTACTTCTTTACTAGTATTTCCAATTTCTACTACACTACACTACACTTCTACTCGCTGGTCGCTGGTTCGATCCCAGCTCCCCCCTGCTGCATGTCGAAGTGTCCTTGAGTAAGATACTGAACTGAAGTATCTTTACTTTTGTTAGTAAAGTATGACTTTTGTGTTGATCTCAGAGTCGTACTGCTTCAAAAGCTGTATTTTCACCCGTACAGCAGCTTGTTTATTTGTTGCTGATTAATGATTATACAACTCTCCTCCTTTCTACACTCAACAGCTAACAATTCAGTGGCAAAGGTCAGAGATTCACCATCTTCTGTTAATGAAACTTGGAAGTAGCAAGTCCATTCAGTGTGAGGAACTGTGGAGACTGTTGCCAAAAACACTCCTTGAACTGTTAGAATGGCAGCCAGCTTTGTTTGAGAGGACACTGGAGGATATAAAGGGTCGCTGCTGGTGTAGACATGAAGAGAAGGCGAGCTTAACTCTCACACCAGTGTGATCTGAATGTTTTGCGAAATGGTTGCCTACCTTTAAGTTTGTCTCAGCTGAATGTGCCAAATATGGAAACATATGGAAACAATATGGAAACATCTAGCATGTCCAAAAGTAACACAATTAGCTTAAGTGAAACTCTTAAGCTCACTGATTAACATGTAATATCTTGGTTTTTTTTTTTCAATTTTTTTGGCCTTTGGCTTTATTGACAGAACAGCTGAAGAAATGACAGGAAACAGGCCGGGACTCGAACCCAGGGCCGCTGCAGCGAGGGCAAAGCCTCTGTATATGGGACGCCTGCTCTACCAACTGAGCTAAATGGCGCCCCAATATCTTGTTTGTTTTACCGTGAATATTTCTGGTATATCCTTTATAACTTGCGATTCTTTACAAATAAAACTAAAGAGATACAGTGTGTTAGCTAGCTGTTTTGCCCTTTTTCCCGCCTTTATGCTAAGCTAACTGGTTGTTGCCCCAGTGCAGCTCCATATTTGGCATACAGCCATGACAGCGGAGTCAAGCTTCTCATCGAACTCTCAGAAAAGCCAACACACTACTTCCCAGAATTCTTTTCAGGAACATGTGTTGATGTTTCTTCTTTCACCATCTCCCTAATCTCTTGTTTAATTTTTCACTCTTACCAATTCCTCCCTGATGTTCACTCCCTTCACTCGCCCTTTTTTGTCTTGCAAAATCTCCTCATGTACTCCTCCATGGCTCTCTGCATCCTTCACTGCCTGCCTCCCGCTCAGGGCTGCATAGCTCCCCGGCTCTCTCAGGTTACTCAGCGTTACTGAGCTTCATGGTATGTCAGATGAGTGTGCCAGGTCAGGAAGCCAACATTACTTATTTTTAATCGAGTGGGAAGGCTACAGGACACTGTTTTTTCATCCCTCCGTAGTAACAGTCTACTCAGCACTCTGGAGCCAGTAGGTGTTTAGTCTATCACTGCACACAGAAAGTTCAGACAGGGAGTGGCCTTTACTCTAATTACAGTCGTGATAAACACACACTGACAACATGAACACCTGCAGTTGTGTCTCAGCCTCAGCACACCTGTTGCAGTCACTTTATATTTCTCTATTTTTGTAGTTCTGTAGTTAAATTTCCTGTCTTCTGACCTGCTTGTTTTGTATATAAAGCACAAAAGAGACACTGTTTCACACCCATACACCTAAACAGTAAACTTGTGTCTCAGAATCATGATGTTCCCCAATTTCCCAAACCCCCTCTTTGTCCTCATGCAGTCTCTTTCTGTTCTGTGTGTGCGTCTGTGTGTCTGTATGCATGTAGCATGTGTGTACACTGGCATGCGCATTCATTGGTGTGCAGCTCTGACGCCAGCAGAGAGGCACATGAGTGGTGTCTAGCTCATTACAGAAATACGGTACTGCTGACCTCCTGCTAAAATTAGCTCCAAAGTAAAGTGTACGTTGAACTCTGAACTCCGAACTTACGTGATTTATAGGTCGGCATGTTTTAAGTCAGTTCTGAGAAACTCTGTGTGATATTTTCAGTGTGATTCATGTGATAAAAACACTACAGTCATGCTGGCGGCACTGACATATGATATGTTACCGTGCTGATGTTTAGCAGGTACAGTCATATTTGCCAACCTTGCCAACTGCCAGTTGTAATTCACAACTCCCTGTTTCCTCCTGGGGTCACAATTCTCCTGTATTTCTCCCGATTTATAACAAAGAGGCACACATTTAAAAAAAATGTACTGCTTCTATTTTTCTGTCAATCACAGGGGTCACACCGAGGTAAATCACCATAGAGGGCTGATAAACACAGTGGCGTGTGTTAGACTTAGAGCGGAGGGTTAGTATTAGTATTAAACATGAAAATCCTGGTGCAGTAAATGTAATATTTTGTTCTTGTCCATCTTTATGAGTCACCAGAATGGAGAATAAAAGTCTCTGTGGAAGAAGCCCCAGACCCCTCACTGTGCTTTTTCAAAATCCTACCCCCTATTTTTGAATTCTCAAAGTTGGCAAGTATAGTATAATATTTACCGTGTTTGCCATTTTAGTTTAGTATGTTAGCATGCTAATATGTGCTAATTAGTGCTCAACACAATGCCATTAGTTTTGCAGGTATTTGGTTATAAACAAGAATTAAGCCGCCAGGGCTAAAAAACAAAACAAATGAGGCCAAAACGCATTAAATAAAAATCTGCAGCTCCTTAAATGGCCACATTGTCTCCAAAAGCAAGACAGTCCCCACAGACCACCACATTAAAATGATCAAATTTGTAGCAGAAATAAACACGTTTACAGCCTGGTACAAAAAACATTTTTGGAGGTGCATAGTTAAGGGCGTGGGTGCTTTAAGTGACACCTAGCCACTAGCTGTAGACAACCAGGCTTTATTAGGTTCACCTCAGTTCAACCACGCTCCATCTCTTTGCCCATTTTTGGATTAGACCGGAGTTAGGTGTAGTCAAGCACTGCCAAGCTGGCGACAACTGGAGCCGCCCCGCGGAGCTTCAAATTTGCTCTTCAGAAAACTATGGGTGATGTTTATACACATTTATACACCTGATGGTGGTGCTACATGAAAAATGAAGTTGTCAAAGTCTTTACAGTTCATTTCTACGGTAAATGTGAATGTTTGTTCCAAATCTTATGGCGTAGCCTTCAATAATTATTGAGACAAGTGACTTCAAACCAGAATTGTCAGCCTTGTGGTGGCGCTAGATGAAAATCCAGGGATTGGGATTATCACAGTTAGGATCCACCCTCCATCCAGTCCCATGAATGTCTGTCCAAACATTAATGGTAATCCATCCATCAAATGTTGTTAGTAGTATCCAACATCCCCATCCCTGGAGCCCCGCCGCTAGCATAGCAAATTACTTATTTCGACATGAAGGACATTAATGCTTTGTTACTGTACGTTTGCTGATTTTGATGCATGACCATCAATAATCCACTCTGCTACCAAATTTCCTTATTTGCCTGACCTTTTGACTCTTGCTTCCTGCTTTCTCTGCCGGCCTTCACCTGTGCTCTCCCTCTTCTCTGCAGGCAGGACAGGTCAGCAGGACGATCTCCTACCTGAGTTTGATGTGGAGATTATGCCAGGTACGGCTACTCACTTGCAACTTCTTTCTCACTGCCTGCCGTCTTCTAGCTTCTTCCTAATGCCTCCTGATGTTCGATTCCTACTGACCAATCAAAACTCTCTCTGACTAACAAAAGTATGTTTATTCCCGAGTCCGTGTTGACACGGAACTTTCACATGAAAATGTACAGAAAGAGTGTCTAACCCAACCTAAAACTAGACACAGTCAGTTCTTGAAGCTACATAATGAAACGAATTACAGACTCTCATTTGTTTTGCATCCTTTACATCCTCTCAGTATTTGAATTCCAGAGGGGATATGTGTTGATTTAAAGTAGATCTTGCTTCTTGGCACACCCTGAGGAAGTTTGTCATTAGGGTCTGGATGCTTTGGAGATGCAATGATGGATAAAAGTCACTCAGATCTTCCCAGCGTTTGTCCGAAGTTTCCTTTTTTAGTGCTCTCTGCTCTCTGGATCAGCGTTTAGAGTAGACAGCAGCATGGTTTTAAAAACATTTGGTTTAATCACAAGATGGTCTTTGTAATTTTTAGAACATTGTGATCACTGAACACTTAGATAACTGTGTCCAACAGGGCAAGAGATACAAGTGGCCAGATGATCAGTTTAGACAGATTGTCTAAACCAGTGGTTCTCAGAGTTAGGTCTGGAAGGTTCTGGGGGGAATAATGGGAACAAGCAAAAAGGAGAACCAGGAAATTGGTCTGTAAACTGTAAAGATGTTTACTGTGAACTATTTGGGTGATAATTACTCCATTACTCCGCTTGTTGTTGCTGTGTTATGATAACTCAGCAATTTACTCAATGAGTGCAATATTTTAACATCACTAGGGCTGATGGCTGAAAATGAAAATAAAGTCTCACTTTAGAAGACTTTTGCGGTTGTCGTGCAGAACCTGTAACCTGTAACTTTTGATACGAGCTTGGACAGAGAATTCTAACTTTTTTGGTATATCTTTATGTGTTTGTGTGTTTGTTTGGTTTTATGTTGATTTTCCCCACATAAATCTGCATTATACTACATGTATGTTGAATGTTTTATCGGAATCGGCATATTTGAATCTAATGGAGTGGAAGTTTAAAGAAGCAGAAAATGGAAATCTGCACCGTAATCTGTATCGGTCATATCAATCAGCTGAGAAAACACCATAAGATGTGATACGCCCCATGTAATATTAAGTATATGCACAAAGTCAACACATCGCCATCAATCTTCTTAGAACAGTCTATATGTACTTAGTTTATAGTACTTTGTGTCAGTCAGCTACGATCCTGGATAAATGTCAGAATACAAGTTATTTTACAGACCAGTCTGTCAGGTGCTTTAGTTGTTTTACATGAGCAACACATTGTATCTGTGTGTTTTTGTCATATTTATTGGTTCTGTGATTATTAAATGTTTTCCCACAGTAGTAAAAATGTCACACCTTGAACTGAATCTTACCACACCTAACACAAAAACATGTGCATGTGTGTCTATATTCCAGAGTGGGCGTTTGTGGGATCTGTAGTCCTGGGCAGCGTCTTGTTCCTGTTACTGTTGGGGATCTGCTGGTGCCAGTGTTGTCCTCACTCCTGCTGCTGCTACGTCCGCTGCTGCTGCTGCCCTGACACCTGCTGCTGTCCACGACACCGTCAGTATTAACAAACAGATATTAAATTAAGTTCCATGTTCATCATCAGTATCTACTTAAATACTTATCACTCTGTATGGAAGGTTGATCGTTTTGTTGTTCTCCTGCTCAGTTTACGAGGCAGGGAAGATTGCAAAGAGTGGACCACCTCCTCAGGTTCCTGTGTATCCGTACTACATTCCCGGTGTACCTACTGTGGTTTCTGTGGCCCCTTCATCCAACATGGACCCAAAGATCACCTCTATCCCCTCAGTGGAGAATAACCTGGCTGGAGGTGAGTGTGCAGAGATAGTAGAGAGCTCTAACAGCCTGTCTGACTGGACTAACCCTCATTTCATCCATCATCCATCATCCTCTTCAGAGTCTGTCTCTAACCTAAGGAGAGGAAAATGACAGATGCATGTTTAAATGTAATCTTAACATACTTGCTCGGTAAGACGTGCATTATGTCTATTTGTGTGTGTCCTTGCATGGTTAATGTCCCCGTGTATACGTACTGTACGTTTTTGTGTGTGTGTGTGTGTCCACATCCACAGTGCGCAGTGGTTATCGAGTGAAAGCCAGTCCAGACCAGGACTCAATGAAAGTTCTGTACTACATAGAGAAGGAGCTGGCTCAGTTTCCCTCTGCCAAGATGGCTGCACTCAAACGTAAGCCTGCACAGACTGGGCCAGTTTCTGTCATCTGTGTGGCTGTGTGACCAAGTGTGTGTCTCTTTAATGTGCATGGTTTGTGTAAATTAACCAGTGCTAGTGTCCGTCTAATCCTAACTTTCATGTCATAACATCTAAGTGTTCGAAACTGGGTTCAAATGTGGTTTGGATTTCTGGTTTTAAGTGAGAAAAAAACTCATTGAGAAAAATGCTCTTAAGGATATTTATTGTAAAATTACACATTTTTAGCCAAAAATTGTGAATTGTGAAACTTAAGCAAAAGATTAATCACATGAAGACAATTATTGTTTGTATTACAGGTTTTCAGATAATTATGTTCATATGTTCAAATTAAAGGTGTTATTGATAACATCCAGCTACTAAATGTGGCATCTCTTCTCCCCCTGATATTGCATTCATGTTACAACATGGCTGTTGTTTGTACCATCTGCCCCTTCAAGTGGTTGCCAGTTTGTTGCACAAGCTAACATTGCTAGCTACCAACATTGCTAAAGCTAGTGAGTTGGGCACATACTATAGAACATTATTTTTTCAGGGGGGGTTTTCCACAAGCTGGCAACTACCGAGTCTGAAATAAAAAAAATTGTTGAAGCAAAATAGATATATAAATAAAATCCTTCAAATTAAACTATTTTTTAGTTTTATTGCACCAGTGACAGTTGAATGGTCTGTTTGTTGCCTGCAGTTTAATGTAGTGTATGAGTACTGATTTAGAGCAGCTGTTACAGTGAGTCAGTTCATCAGAAAGAAGTGCTTCGTCTAGTACACATTTAAAGGATGATGCTGAGGATATTTGTTAATGTCAACAAAGTCCAAGAATACAACGAATCATTAGTCGTGCTCTTAATACTTTCTGATCTCTCCAGACTGTGTGCAAGCTTACTGGTTCCTACAGAAAATGCAAAACATCTAAAAAAAACACACACAATCACAAATTTTAACAAAAAAGGTTTCATAAAAAAGAATTATTACTTATATTACTCAAACAGGAATAAATTGTTTATTTTTTGGGGACTATTTTCTGTGGTGGATTAATACAAATGTGGTGTTTTGGAGAGTATTTACAAGAATGGTGTGTGGAGGATTCACTCAGAATTAACCACTGTTTCCTTGTTTATTGAAATGAAGGAACATGTCATGTGGTGCAAAACTGTAGCTCGTTGATGTGTTTTTGATATTTTTTGAACATCAGTTAAGGTCTATGGCTCAGGGGACTAGGACGTATCAGGCTCTTTGAAAACACACACAATGTGTTAGCAACAGTGTTAGAAATAATCCGTTTTTGTCCTATTATGGAATTTGTTGACATAAAGGGGTAAAAACAATATCTCCAGACTCCTCCTTTAAATTGAGTTTGAAATGAAACAAGATGCTTCCCTCAGTAATTTACTGTCAGCTATGATCTTTAAGTGGTCATGATTATATAGTCTCTGTCACCTCAATCCAGAAAGAAGGTGATGCTCTTACTCAAACACCTCCACAGCCCCTCTAGTAGACCACATCTAGTATTGTAATAGTTGTGTCCTACAGTTGGCAGTTACAGAAAAATAACCTGAAAAACGTTTTCCAGTTCAATTTTAAGTGAAAATAGTAAATGAGTCTAAACTGATGTGTCTCTACAGCCAGCAGCCTGTCAGAGCTGAGCTCTCTTCACGATGGAGGAACTACAGACTTCAGACACACCTATCAGACGGTCCAGATGAAGGCGCTCCCGCCCATCGCAGACCTCGACGACCAGTTGGTGCTGAGAGCAGCTCCGCCCACACGCAGTCGAAGGCTCAGACGGGACAGAGGCAACCAGTCAGATGATGAGCTCGACAGACGGTACAGTTACAGTGTCATCTGGTGTTTATGTGTTAAAGTTGCTATATACGACTTTCAGTGACATCTAGTGATGCAACAGTCACAGAAAAATCATAATATTGGAAACATCAAATTAACTATGGTGCCCCATAGCCTGTAAAGTTACTTGTGTGTCAAGGAGAAGAAAAATCAGCTCTGAGTCAAGCTGGAGCTCTTTAGCAGCTCGTAACACGTAGCTCACGTGCACTGACATGCACACACGGCCAGCACGGCTACCAAAACAAAGAACAGAGAAGCTTGGATTAAAACACACACACACATACACAAACACACACATAGGAAGTGAGGCTTAACTCTCTGGTCAGGATGCCTTTAAGTGGACCTTTCGAGAGGAGTGGATTGTTAGAACATTTCTAATTTACTTTATTGATTAACTTTAAATTAAGAAAACACAACCATGTATCATGACATCACCAATAAAAATTGACAAGTTCAGGACTGTGTATCCAGAACTTTACTGCTCATCTTCTCACTCACTCCAGCTCCCATGACCACAATAAATTGAATTCAAAATCTCTCTTCACTCAAAAGAGTCATGTTTTAGGTTTCAATATTATTTTTGATGACCTAATTTCTACACAACAAGCATGACAACATGATACCATTTTACATCAGAATTTTGGTTATATGCTGTTTTTTCTAGGCGATTACAGGGAACAGTAGAAAGCAGCATGGAGACCAGTGACGATGTAACAATGGTCATTTTTTCATCTTTTACTTCAGTCTCTCTTTCAAACCCAACTCTGACTGAGTTGTTTGAGCACTGCAAGAGTGAGGACAGATGAAAAAGTATTTACACACCAGCATCCTTAACTTCAATGTGTGTGACAGCATTGTGCTGGAAAAGGGGCAAAAATGTGTCATGTTTTCAACGCTTCCATCACCTGTGACACTGAAGAATAAAATCCAGAAGTTAGCTTGTTTGTCCAGTGTGAAAGTGCTTTTGTTAAACGTATTATAATTATTGTTATTGTATGAACTCCATGTCACTGTGTGCTAAGTTGTTTGCTCTTCCTTACTGCAGGTGGAACTGTCGCTCAGAGCACCTACAGAGGAAGACGTTGAGCAGAAGAGGGCGTACAGGCTCCCTGGACGAGCTGGAGGATTTTGCCCGGTCTTACGACTCCAGAGGACGTCGGCCCGAGCCTCCAGAGCGGGCCTACGAGCGGGATTACAGCCCTCCCAGACGTTTCTACAGAGATGAGGATGATGGATGGAATCGCCGCAGCCCCTCACCTTTACCACAGAAGAGAAGGGACACATGGGACAGTGACCGCCCCGCCCGACCACCTCAAAGCCACGGATACGACGACGCCTACCTCAGCAGTGTGCTGGAAAGCAAAGCGAGGCGGGGAGGAGGTGCTGGTAGGCCAGACGAGGACAGTGACACTCCCTCTAAGGGCAGCTCCAGAGGAAAGGGCAGCAATAGTTACTACAGCCGGTCTCCTAGCAACCGCCCAGAAGAGGAGGACCCTTTGCCACCATACTCTGAGTGGGAGGCTGAGCGGTACCGCAGGGCTGAGCCATCTGCAGACAGGTACCGCACTGCAGAACCTCCCAGGTCAGAGCGATACAGGACCACTGAACCAGCCCAGAGGCCTTTCTGTTACACCCGGCCCCACCAGGGGGCGTCCCATACACTGCAGGGGGGCAGAGAAGAGAGAGAGAGAAACAGAAACCTGGTGAGTTACTTGTAGCAGGAACATGGACCTCCTTCCTCTTCAGCTCTTCAGGAAAGAGCCTATAAATCCTGTGAGTAGTTACAGGATGAGTCTGGCTCTATTCTATATTGTTATTATTGTCGACAAATACCATGAAAAGTGTCATCTGTGTAGCCAGATGTAGCTTAATCCTCCGTGCTATAAAACTTCATTAAGATCCATAAACACATCACTTGATTTATCCTCCCAACATAAAAGTACACCAAGCTAGATAATGACAGAGAGTTAGGGAGCGGGCAAAAAAAGAAACTTTAATAAAACCTCTCAGAAACCTCTCGAGTACTAGTGAATGCTGAAAAGTGGTGCTGACATACTGATTACCCCTGGGCCTGATGACCTGCTTAAAAGTTATTATGTTATTTGGGATATGACAGGAAATGAACAAGTTCAAGGTTATTACCACGAAATAGCAAATAATAGCCATGAGATGATTTTTTTTTTTTGCTGAATCACATCTTTCTATTGCCGAGTTGTAGAAAATACAGAGAGTTGGGACCTCTGCACAAACCAACCAAATATGTATTAATCCACGGCTGATGTAGTGCCCAACAAATTCACTATTGACTTCTGTTTACTCCTGTTTCCTGTTGTTGTGAGATAACTGAGCATTTCTTTAAAAAAACATTAAGATAACGTGACGATAGTTTGACCATTTTCAACCAGCTTCATATCACCGCAATGTTGTTGGTATATGCAATTGAACCATGTTAAAATTCTCTCTATTTTGCCTGCACCCAGACACTCTATCGCCAGCAAAGGACAATCAAATGATGCCAAACGCATCATACATATGTAACTCTCTCTCTCTCACTCTTGGATAGAGTGAGGAGCATCTCACTACTCTCCGATCAGACTGTCCAAACCAGACGGTGCTGATAAACAGTAAAAAAACGATGCTGTTACTACGCTGCCTAAAATGTAGCTGCAGTAGAGAAAGATTATGAACCAGAAGTGGTCGCAAGATTGTGTATGTACTGTGAAAATGGAGGCTGAAAAACCTCTGATCGAGATGTAAAACAAGGCAGTGCTGATCAATTTGAACCACAGTCCTGTTCATTGTCTATTCCTCTCCTAAATGTTCAGAAAGTAATATATTGTTTTGATGTAATACCATATTGTTTGTTACCCGCCGGCCGCCTTACTGTTCCCTGTTTTATTACGCACAACAAGCCAAAACCAAGCGTGGCCCAACAGTGTGTATCAGTCCGGTGCAGCCCACTGTATTCTGGTTGTTGTTGTAGGTTTTTCTACCTTTTGAACAAAAGGAACAGTTACAGCCGTTTCCTTCTGTTTTCTCTGATCATGTGCCACCAATGTAGAAAATATTTGTCTTTCTGCTGCAGAGACAGCTCAGTTTCCTGCATGGCTCATCTTTCCAGCGGTGAAATACGTCTTTAAAGGTTTAAGACGCTGCTGAGGTAATTGTTACATCACCAGTTGAATGTGAATGACACAAAAATGACTGAAAACTACAAACTACATATTTCTGACCTGCTTTTTTTGATGATGTAGATCTTAAGTAGGAACAAATAGGCTCAGGGAGTCTGAAAGTCATGAGAGATATTACTGATTTTGATATTTTCATGGTATTTGTTGACAATGAGAATAACATAGAATAACCTATGCTCTGTTTCGACATTTGAAAATGCTTTACAGTATTATGTACATAAGTTTACTGTCTTTTGTGCAATGTACATACATGATTTATGGTCTTAACACTGAGGCATTGTACTATAGCTCTGATATGATTGTATCTATGTAAAAGCAGCTACAAATCACATTTATGATTTAACTCAGATATGTGCTGTATAACCTGCCCATGCTAACAAACCATCATGGTGTTACAAACGCTCACTAACTGGCTCACCAAATGTCATTTTCTCACACCTACTAACACACCTTGAGCTTCTTGATTTCTGTGAGTCGTAATAACACCCAGAGGCTGGACTAACCTTGCATGAGCATGAATCGCTAACATGTGGCCTCTTGGTGTATTTCTTTAACAGAGCACTGCACTGAGCAGGGACTCTCTCATAGTGTGACAAGGTTTGCCAGCCTCGACCCACACAGCACTGCCAATCTGTCCACCTAAACCGTCCTGTTGCCACGCAGGAGAGGCGAACTGTTCTGCCATCAGCCACATGAAGTCATCTCACTGAAATCGATGCACCGACAAAAAAAACAAAAAACAGCAGTAGTGGATGTACATAAAGAAGCATGTGCTGTCGTTTCTGTTAGTACAGGATGTTTTTCACTCATGTGCATGAATTCTAGTCTACGGATGTTACGTATGAGGTGTGTGCGTCAGTTTCTACTTGTTGAGTTTGATGATAAGAGTGACAGGATTTACTTACACATGTGCCAAGATGTTTTTATTATTATTATTATTATTATTATTATCTGCCGATTCAGAATGGCCTTTTGTAATACTCAGCAGGACACCACAGTCCTATATTTTCCTACAGACGTCATACTCAATCAGTTCACTGCCACTCAGGTTCACTTTGTATTTGTATGTTTGTCTCATGTTGATATTGTACTGTATGTAAGTACTGTACCTTGAATTTGTTTTTTTAATTGCACTGCATAAATACTTTTTAAATAAAGAAAACTCGTAAGTCTTCGCGGTCATTATTGGTCATTATTGTAATTTTATTATCCCGAAGGTGGGGCTTACATAGTTAGGAAAGACGCTTGTTATTGGGTTCATTATCAGTTAATCTAGCAAAAATCTTCTCAATTAATCAATTCATCATTTGCTTTATAAATTGTCAAAGAATAGTTAGAAATGTTCAAAGTGACATCTTCAAATGCCCAGCACTCTAAACCCAAAGATATTCAGTTCACTTAAAACATTTTTTAAAAAACAATGAAAAGTGTCAAATCATCAAATAAAAAGGTGTTAAAAGAAAATGTTTGCCATTTTTTCTGATAGGGTGATAGTGTTGCAACTAATTGCTAATGAACTGACAAATCGTTACAGCTCTACATGAAACATAATAACGATATTTTGAGGTGGAAGTAAGACACATCAGATATATACAGTAGCAAAACAAGGCACACCTGATATTTGGATTGTGAAAGTCAAGTTCTTCAAACAAGCAGTTTCAAATGCAACACCTGCACATGTGAAAGTAGATTTCATAAAATACCTTGGAATGGAGTTGACACCTTACTACCAATATAACATCAGGTGCTTTGGTAAAAACAAAAATTATATTTAAAAAAACAAGATGAAAAGGGCTCCACACACTGAATAGATGCCCTAATAAATAATAATTCATGGGTGCAGCTACAATGTTCGGACATTACGTCTTCATCACGTTATATTCAGCATGTGACCGAAAAGATTCATGTAGACCTGATTAAACCTGAGTGTGCGTCCCAGGTTGAGTTCTACCATTCATTACATCTAATCTTATAAACTCTGTATTACTTATTATGTACAAAACTCCAATAAACCAAAAGGCAATTCTTGAATAGATAAAAGAAAAAATAAATGACAAATCTAAACACACAAAAAAGAGCATGTATTTTTGTTTGAGGATAATGTGTGATAACGTGTGAGTACCTTGGATAAAGCCTGTGTTTTTTTATCACAGCTTATCAAATTTACACAACTGAATAAACACTAGAGCTTTATTTCATCCACAGAACTACACAAAGTCAGCGCACGTCGTCATGTAAAGCATGTGTGCAGCTTTAAAATGTTTAAACAAAGTATTTTATGGTGAAAATGGGCTAAATTGGACATCGTGACCTCTGTGCACCTAGAGAACAATGACATTACTACACATCTTGTGTCATTTGTTGTTGTACCTTTGTGTCTCTTTTTGTTCATTTTGTGTCTCTGAAATCATTTTGTGTTTCTTTTTGGTCATTCTTTGGTCATTTTGTGTGTCTCCTCTGTCTTTTTGTATCTCTTTGTAGTTTTGTCTCTTTTTGGTCATCTTGTGTCTCTTTGAAGCCATTTTGTGTCTCTGTAGTTGTTTTGTGTCTTTGTAGTTATTTTGTATCTTTTTGAAGTAATTGTGTGTCTCGTTGTAGCTGTTTCGGTCATTTAGTGTATCTTCGAAGTCATTTTGTGTGTGTGTTTGAACGTGTGTTGTGTCTATTTTTGGTTGTTTTGTGTCTCTTTAAAGCTGTTTTGAGTCTCTTTTTGGATGTTTTGTGTCTTTGTAGTTGTATTGTTTCTCTATGGAATGTTAACAGCAGCGTCAGAGGCCTGTGTCAATCAGGTTTCATAGCCTGCAAATTGCAGTATAAATATTCTGTACACCGTGGAGATAAAGATGCAGAGAAATAAAGGTACTGCATGTCCTCGCCAGATACTGACAAGGAAGGAATTTCAAAAATTGGCATATCTTGAGGCTCAGAGTGGAGCCAGACACAGATGTGATGGCAAAGCTTTTCATCATCACAGCATTTTTCACAGGATTTCAAGCACACTTCAGTGAGTTGAGAGCAGCACTTGAGTTCAGCTCAGGCGGGATTGTTTTGTGTCAACAGTAAATCTCGCTGGGGTCCATGGTCTGGATAAGAGAAGTAAACATCGTGGCACAAAGAGCTCCAACACTCGTCCAATATGACTCATCCTGAGAGTGAACTTTACTCTCGGCTGTTTGCCACAAACGAATAGATGGAACCATCGCGTCGAGGGGCTGACCTGCTTCTACTTCCTTCAGTGTATTTACATTATGCTTCACTCCTTTGAATTTAACTGTTTCTGTCACACTACAGAGGGCAGGCAAGCCTTTAGACTGATGGGCTGGATGTTAACATTTACATAAAGGAAGCATGTAAAAAAAATTTAATAGACTCATCAGAGACATTGAGCTCATCAAAACACAGCACAGAACTCAACATTTAATCATTAATGAATGACTAATTTGATAGTAAAGCTGTTTGTGTCATCCTTCTGACCATTCAAACTAGGAAAAGACTGATTAAAAAATAAATAAAGATGAATTATTAAATGCCTGGAAGGGGGGTGCACTACCTAGTGCGGTCTGCGGCATAGACGTATATACGTAGATGCAGCATAGGTTCGCTTGACCGTATGTCAACATTGCCGCCATATTGGATATGGCAGGTCTGCCCTGTAAACAAATTGATTAAAAAAGTGAAAACTGTGGGTTTTCTGAATTAAAAGCACTAATGTTTACATTTAACTAATTTTGATGAATTCAGTGATTTATGTTCACTATATTCATTTAAGTACTAATACTGACAATCATTGAGACAAAAATTATTTATTTTCTTTTAGCAGTGAGGTAATTTACTCCATGACAGATAAATGATAGTTATTTTATTGTATACAAGTTTTACACATTTTAGATAATGATTACGATAATGATCGATTCCAGCTACATCTCTCAGATCTAAATCATTACGGACCTGGGATTTGTATTTATCACTGGGAATGGCACTCAGAAAGTGTGGGGGGTTTCAGAATTGCACAAAATACCAACTCCTACCTAATGTTGCTTTAATGTGACACATGTTCATTTTTATTACAAACTACAAACTTGTGCTTTTACTTTATTTTGAAGCAACTCTTGTGCATTCTTAAATGTTTTTCATCACAAACAACACATTTGTTTCTTAATGATGATCCACAGTAATGTTGATGAAGGTTCTCAGACATCTAGGTCCTTGATAAATTGCAGTTACTAAGCTCAGATGTGGGCTTGAAAATTGTTTCTATTTTACTGTTTGTTTCTAATTGTTTCTAATGGTGATATGTTTCTTACTTGTGACAAATGTACTTTGTACACTTTGGACAAAGGCGTCTGCTAAATGCCCTAAATGTGAATGGAGATCTAGGTCATGTTAATTGTAAGTGCTGTATCGTAGGCAACTGGACTTGTTTCAGTTTCTTGAAGACGTTTCACCTCTCATCCAAGAGGCTTCTTCAGTTCTAACTAACTGGAGAGGAGTTACAAGCCTTTAAACTATGTGTGGGAGTGTCCCTACAGCCCACAATGATGTTTCAGTCACAGTAAGATAAAATGGTCATAAGATATGAAGGAAACATGTCTGAGAGAAGGATTTAAATCAAAGTCTAAAGTGAGCAACGCTGAAGTAAGTATGTTGAGAAAACGAATTGATCAATGGATGAACACATTTTGTGCGCTCCTCGTGCTCTTCTTCTCTTCCTCCATGTTGCACCTGTCCTGAGGAGGCGGGGTCAGTGACGTCACCAGGGTCTGTCCTGGGGGGAGGGGTGATGATTCGCGTCAGACGCCAGCTCTCTGTGGGGAAGTTTGTTCTCAGTCCGGCTGTAAACACTCTACTTCAAGGCAAACTCAGCCGAACAAACATGTCTTCTTAAGTGACAGGTGGAACTACTATGCAGAGCAGCGTCTTCGTCGCGTTTTTCTTCAAACATTCAGGATTTCCGGTGGATTTTGAATCGCCTACAGGTTAAAGAGTGAGGCTACCGCGGAAGGATAAGGAGCAGCGAGATGGGAAATATGATACTGATGGCGCTGCTGCTGGTGCACCTGCCCACAGGTGAGGCTCTGAGGGCCGCGTAAGAAATACACCTTTCACCTAAAGTTCATACTCGTTGTTAATATCATCTGTTTATTGTTCGTTTATAGGCAGGAATTTAGGGTGAAGCCACTCGAGCAAACAGTCGAAACCAATATAATGTGTTCAGGTTAATTATCGACAGGTGTAAACAGCAGAAGGCCGACGGCTGTCACGTGACTGGACACTGTCGCTAGTTTTTCCTGACACGCTCACAGAAATACAAAACATCAGGCTGTTCTGCTGTTGAGCTGGAATAATTAGCCAGTTAATCGACCAGTTGAAAACAGAAAGCTAATTAACTTTGAATAATTGTATAATTTTTAAAGTCGTTTATTAAGCAAAAATATAAAAGAAAAAGAAATCCAATTCCAGCCTCTAAGATTAGAAGATTTGTTTCTTTGTTTCTGGTTTATATCCTTGTAAACTAAATAGAGCTGCTACTTTGAATTCCTATTTTCATTACAAATATATCGTTTGGTCTGTAAACAAATGTATTCTCAAGAGTCCAGCGTGATGTCTTGTTTTGTCCAAAACCAGAAGGTATTCACTTTATTATAATGTAACAAAATTCACATTGAATTATTGACGATGAATGGATTAGTTACATGGTAATTATAATGATAATAATAATAAAAAAAATTCTAATTCAGTCGTTTCAGCCATAATCAGCTTAATACTGTGTTGGTTAATCGATTAATTGTTTGGTCTATAAGTATCAGAAAATATTGAAAAACGACCATCAAAAGTTCCCAAAGACCAAAGAAACCTGACAAAATGACATTATAACCCAAAAGAGATTCAGTTTACTGAAACAAGATGAGAAAAAGAACAAGTTTACATTCAAGAGGCTGGA
>OMLP01000110.1:7186-17477 GCA_900302685.1 Spondyliosoma cantharus | reverse complement strand
GGTGGTGGGGGGTTCTCTCTCTTCATTTTTCAGGATCAGGTAAATGGCTCTATTACCACACTTCTTTAAGTTGGTTATTGCTCCATATAACTGACATACGGCGCAGCCTCCATTTTTGTCCCAGACAGTTATGGGGCTGTGGTGATCATGTGAGGAATTTCTCTGGTGCCCTTGGTTTTATAGGATGTGTGTCTTACATCTCTGATAAATACACCCATTTGAGCAAAGTAGCTGAGAATGCTAGCAGCCCATGCCGCTTTATCCTGTTCCTTTTTAGCGAGCAATATAACAACCACTCAGAGATCTTAGTGCAAGTGTTTTAGGACATGACAACAAAACTACCAATTCTACCTCTGGCAGATGCTTTATCTGATTCACTTATCAGGGTATTTGCAACATCAGTTTTAACGCAGAAAAGCTGAAAGGCTGTTACAAGCCAGAGACACTCTGCCCCCTTTTTTAAAAGTGATTGCTGATCTCTGACTCTCAGGATCCCTCTCCTCACCTCTGACTTCCTGTCTTAGCTCCTCTGCTACGAGTCTCATTACCATTCCTCCGCTCTTGGCCTTTCTCTTCCTGCGGGAATTACCCTAAGTTGTGCTGCACTGAAACAACTGTTTATTAAGTTTCCACTCTGTTAATTTTCCACTTTGTTGTGCTTCTCTAAACCCTCAGACGCTCCGGTTTACCCCACCAGTTTCCTCACCCCTCCCCCTCACAGACTCAATGACATGAAATACGTTATGGGTTTTAAGAGGGTTTACAGTTGAAAGCTATAGTCCTGCATATGTTCATGTGATTATGAATACTTTTTTTTTGGAATAACCTTGTATTTGACCTGGTGGTTTTTGAAATGTAAATCAAGGTTTTGCCTTGAACTTTAAAGCTTTAAGTGTGAACCTTTTCTCGGCTCTGTTTGCGTTGTTGTTGTTGTTGTTGTTGTTGTTGTTGTTTTTCCTCGCTGGACATGGTTTTGGTTTGACTGCATGCAACTGTGCAGAATAGATGGAAACGCGGTGATGATTTTTAGTCTTTTTTGCAATTACAAAGCAAGATATATATTGAGAAAATATGTGAAACTACTTTTTACATATAGACCAAGATCAATCGCCTTGTCATTGCCTGTCATGTCCGTAAACATTTGTTATATAACATTTAGCAGTGAAAAACATAGATCACTGTTGACCGATCCTTCAGTGTCTGCAGAGTGTGTGGTCCCAACATTGTGTCAGAGTTGCTACTGTCTGTGAGTCTTAGATATGTCGCTGTGCAAAGTAGAGCAACACAATTTGTCATGTCATTTAATTTAAATTCAGAGAAATATCTGTGTTCAAAACATAACTTTATTTTTGATTAGGAGATTAATGCTCTTAACTTAATATATGACTAGAAAAAATAAATGGTGATGATGATATAAATTAGAAATCTCTCAAATTAGTACAGAAATAGTGAATACGCGAAAAGAGTTGTGTGAACAAACCATAATTTTGCTTTAAATTCTAATGCAGAATTAATTTGTGTTTAGGCTGATTAGGCTCCACACATACAAACATACAGAAAAGAAGAAGAAAAAAAACCCTCTGATTTAAAGAAGCCTGTGAACATTTCTAAAGATGGAGGTGGGGCACAGAGCCGTTTACACTTCTTATTTAAGGCTCCTTTTTTCCCAAATGTTAAATACTAATGATTGGCCCCCATTTTGAGCTCAACCCCCACCGGAGGCCTGTTCAGGATCTCCACTGAGGCATTTGTGTGTGTCTACCCGCTTCTTTCTTCTACTCTTAGCCACACAGGCTCAACTTCACAGGACAGTCGACAGCCCGTGGACAGCAGATGAAAAACTAAGGCAGCATATCCTGCGCCTGTTAAGTCCTCAACTAATTAGCAAAAATGGTGTCCTTTCTTTTCTTTTTAAGCATTTAGTCTCGGGGGGTGGCAGAGAGAGAGAGAGAATAAGACAGAGAGGAGGCAATAGAGAAAGGGGGGGGGGCAGATAGTGGGTGAGGGAGAAAGAAGAGATGGGGTAATGCTGAGAGCAAGACTGGAGCGAGGGAGTGACTGAGAGGGAGGAGAGGCATCTGAGCTCTCAGCTGGGCTGTTTTGAAAACACACTGTTGAAAGCCCTCGGTTAATTCATGGCTTTTGTTTTAAGACCTTTTGTGTTTGCCAGTTTGACCATATAACATCATACATCTGGTCTATAGATTTTTTGGGGGGCTTTCTTGCTCTGGGACCCATCGTGTCCCCCTTGGGCTCAAATTCGAGTGGTCGTGTAACATAAAAGCACCTCGAGTGTGGGCTGAGGGAGAGACACAGACAGCCAGAAATTGGAATAAATGGCTGGGATGCATTTGGAAGGTGAAGTGATATGTGCACATAATCATTTTTACTCTTTTCTTTGCTGGCATTCACTGGGTGAGATATTGTTTATGTGTTTTTCGAAAAGCAAAACACCATTTATATTTATATTTCAAGTAAGAGTAGTGGTTAAAGATTTAACTTTAATTTTAACTACTGAAAAATAACTAAGAATGTCTTAATTCATAAAATTGTATGAATCCCTAATAGTAATGTATGAAGTTAAAAAAAATACTAGTACTATTACCAGTTATAGCAGCTTTAAAGCCAGTTCATACAAATATACTGTTCTTCAGTGTATCCTTATTGATACGCTATTTCAGACCATTCATATAAAACAATTTGGGCATTTTTCCTAACAAAACATCGATCATGCAACAGTTCTATTTCAATAAGTAAAATGTACCATCGCATTTACCTACATTTTGAGTATTTTGATGAATTGATAATTGCAATCACTTTAAGATTTCCAAAGGTAATATCATAGTGAAATAGTATACCCTGTTAAGATCTTACAACAGCAAGATTTCTTGGTTAATAAAATCTGTTGTACCGTGAGCAAATGTTCAGCAAGCGTTAATTGATTCCCTTGAATTCTCGGACACCCTTTTGAGCTGCATTTGCTACCTTTATACCTTGATTTTCCTTGGTGGCTCTCACTGTTTGTATTGGTTTATATTTGCCAAGTTAACATTTTAGAGGATTTCTCTTCTCTTCTCTTCTCTTCTCTTCTCTTCTCTTCTCTTCTCTTCTCTTCTCTTGCCCCTTACTCTTGAGGGAAGATCTTGCACAAATTCCATGACATCTGGTCATTTGGCACAAAGTCCTTCAGACGGTCTACAGGCCGCTGTCTTTGGCTGTCAAGAATTTAAATGTAAGTATGGCCTCTTTAAGTGTTGTGCTCAAATATTTCTCATTCAAAGTTAATCATAATCCACTGGATCATAATGAAAACAAAACTGATGTCAACAGTTATTAGAAAATTAATCATGTTTTATACCAAGAAACCTTTGCCTGGTTCCTTTTAGGTCATATTGAACATTTGTATGTAGACAAATATTTTTTTTTCATATCATAGCTTGTATAAAGGTGCAGAATGAAAGTATCTATTTTCCTTGCAAACATTATTATGAATGTGAATTAATAATTTATAAATGTTCTTGTTACCAAAATGATTGTTTTGTTTACCTTGTTTTGTTGTACAAAAACAGTTGGCTCCAACTTTGAACAAAGGTTGTGAGCCAATAGTTTCACACTGTTGGTATCGTGTGCTATCCATGTTTTGTCAGTATCAACAGTCTTGGTACTTGCCAGTTTGTGGAAAAACGTAGAAATGGCAGAATTATAGTGTGAGTCAGCATACTATAGTGCGAGTCAGCATACTATAGTGCCCTAACATTAGCTAGCTATAGCGCAATCAATGTTAGCTAGCTAACTGGCAACCACTCAAAGGGGCAACAATGTGGGTCTTGTAACATAAATACAATGGTCGGGGGCAAATAGGATTACTTTTACCATGTGATCACCAGACAACAGCTAAAACACTTGCTGCATCCAGCCAAGAAGTCTTCCAGTTTTTTTAATACGGTACGGTTTAATACGGTATTAGCCACCTCACAGCTCCATAATATTGAGGTCCTGACTCTGAACACTTAAGCTGAGAAGCTACACTTAAAAGATAAACTGTCAGCTTCTTACTTAGCTGTCTGAAAATGATGTGACACGATCAGTTAGATTGTGTTGGTAACAAAGTCTCACCATTATGGACAGCAAAAAGACAGCATTTGTTTGAAATTTTAAATTGAGAGTAGTGCTTCTCTCTGAAAATAAAAAAAATCCAAACCTGTGTTTGCACTACTGTTCAAAAACATGCCAAAATTCCAACAAGGGATGTAGCTATTTAGACTGATGAGATAATTTGATTTGCTAATTAATATACTGAAATTACCTAGTACGGTGGTATCGTGCAAGCACAAAGTTTAGGGTGACACAATTAGAGCAGGATGTCAGTGGGCCCTCCCTAAAAATGTTAAAAGAAGTTCTTCAGACTGAATAACCACTGTGATTAAAGGCAAAGCAGGGGGTGGTATCGGTGTGGGTGTGTTGCTACAGGTAACGTGTGAAGATGAAATATGATCGAGAAAGTCCTGTTTGAAAATAACACGCACAACAGTGTATAATAACATGAGACCGGGTCTTACAACTCTGAAAACACACCACAGAGGTAATGGTGTTATTCTCCTTAATGGCTGCAAGGTAATCAATAGAGTTTCAACGTTTACATTACATAATCCACCAGGAGTCTGCATTCTTATATTATGTATTTGATTTGGTCAATACAGTCTGTTGATGGAGCCCTTTGCTTTGGTACCCCTGCTGTGCTCATCACTGATGTCTGATGAGGATTAACTTCCAATTTTTTGGGACAGAGGATACTGATGGGAATTTGACCACTCTAGGGCAGTTACACGATGATTAAAAAATGTCGTACATGGTCAATGGATCCACTAGCGTTTAATTTCATTGAACAACAGACTTTGGCTGAGGTGAGGCGTCCATATGTGTTTGTCGTTTCATGCACTTCCATATTATTGAAATGCCAACTCATATATTAGAGCTTTCAGAAGAGTTCCACTCTTGTAATTATGAGTAAGATTTCATTAAAAATATTTACAAATAGGAAACTGGCGATTACAGCAGCTCCCAGATGACATTAACATGGCATTACAACAATGCAACAAAAGTTTGAAGAGAGGCAGGAAAGCATAAACAGTGAGGTCCTACTTCCTCTAAACATTTGAAACCAGCTCTGATGATTTCAAGTGTTCAATATACAACATGTATGTTTTTAAAGACTGGTTGGTCAGTATTATTATTATAAACATTGTTTGTTTATTACTTTGATTAGCCACTTGTGAATTAATTTTGTAACAATTTTGCTTACAACTCACTGGAAAGTGTATGTGCATATTGTAAAAAAATCCTGAAAGTGATGGAAAAAATAGAGTAAAATGCTTAAACTTCCCTTGACCTGGTTTCACTGCACTATGATAACATATTGTTGATCTGCCCGCATATAAACCACTTGTAATCATTTGTGAGATGACTAATAATCAGTTCAAGTAAACCGTCTCATATATTGTGTGCATGTGTACACAAGTGCATGCCTGTATCATCATGTCAATATGTATAATAGATAACGTGAAGCTTTATCATTTTTATTTGACCTGAAATTAAGAAAACAGTTTACAAAAATAAAGCAAAAAAACATTACACAATGAGAGAAAGAGTGAGGAAACAGTCTATGTCTAAATCTATGTTGCTCTGTTCACTAGGTTGACCAATAGCTGAGGTTAAATAAATAATTCTAAATCTTTGCGTGGATGTGCTTTTCGAATAAAATATTGGTTAGTGGGAGCTTTTACTGCAGTAAGTTGGAACTTTACATGGTATGGTTTAGGTTTCATATTGCCAAGAGCAGAGTATATAAGGGTCAAGGGACTACACCAAGTAAATCAATATGAGGTATAATAAGACAACAAAAAAGACATTTGAAAAATGGTGTCTGCATTTGCATGGTGCATGTGCCATTAGATGAGCACACATGAGGATGTACATGCGAATATAGATACAAAAAGATCACTACCCCCACCTCAACAATGAGAGGCTTGCAAGGAAGAAACCCCAAACATGCACTTGGGTTATAAATTAGGAGCTGTCAGTATTACAATGTATATTAATAGTCACACCTCTTTTTAATGAGTTTGGCATTGGCAGCTGAGAGGAAATACAAGTCATCATAGCACAGCTCATGCACACCCCGATGAAAGAACCTATAATAAATCTTGTGAGAGCAGGGCTAACCATAAATATGTATCGCATAAGGCATCTGTTTTACATTCTGCATATAAATCAGCCAGAGTGCTGAATAGCAATGAATCAGACGCTCGACGGTTGATTTGATAACAAATCGACTCTGAACTTGGGAGGGGAGAATTTAAAGCCTTCAACAAAAGTGGGGAGTGGTGGGGTCAGTTAAGACCTGTGACACTCTGACATGCTTCTTTTCTAGCAGATAATGCTACATTTTTCTTCCTGGGTCAGATGTGGGACTAATCTTCTTTGAGTTATCTTTTTTCAGTAGACCGCCTACTCTTTCACATGTCACAGATGATGACATTACCTGCACCGGGACTGGTCAAAGTGTGAGGATGAGGTGCAGCCCTTCTGTGAAGGACATGGTCATATATTTGTAGAATTATGTTGTCATAATGCTGTAGTGTTGATACAGAAGGGGGAGGTTTAATTACACTGAAAGCTGCAGATTTGGATCTTATTATTTTGATCAAATACATTCAATTTGAACAAAAAAAAGCCTCTTTTATCAATTGAAATAAAAATTCACTCCTTTTATCTCACTGTAGAGAGCATTTTTAAGGTTCACCATATATTTGGTGGATAATGTAGAGAGACCCCATTCTCATGCACGCATACACTACATGGCTGCAGATAATGTTACAGGTACAACAGCCTCAGACAGGATTTACAAGCTTTGCTGAGCTCTTAACATGACAAGATCAATGAAACTGTTGATTTTGGTTTCAGTGGGAGTATCGTTTTGTCTTCAATGCTGTCATCATAACTGGGACAAGGTCACAGAGTGATCTAAAAAAAAAAAATGAAATGTTAAGCAATTGTTAACCTTTTGTGACATAGCTGCTAGTCAGTTACACACAGCTGTATGGAAAATAAATATACTTGTCAAATTTGAAGTTGATCTTATGAGAATACTCAAATCTAGAGCCTGATTGAGTGGAATTTTTAAGCTGATATCTGTGAACACTTACATTTGACAATATATCTACCAGTACATTTTTAAAAATATAAACACATAACTTAAAGAAGACCCAGACATTTCTGATGATTCGATATTTGTTAATAAAGAATTGTAACCACTGTCTGTACCAAGCAGGACATTTAACAGTAGAAAAATACTATTTCAGTGTAAACTGACAAATTATGGGATGGTAAAACAATTTCTAAACATTTTGTTGGCAGTTCTGTGCTAAAGTTTTTTTTGTTACTTAGCTGATTTATACATGGATATTATATATCTGCAATACACTAATATGGGCTGATTTATCTGTCTAGCTCTACTTAAATCATGGTACAATGTACAGTATGCATTAACTGTACACACAGGGAAAGGGAAATATTTCAGCTGACCTTTAGTCTGACAAAATATTTTAAACATGTTAAGGTGGATTCGTACAGTCAGGGGCATAGAGGGCACCGGGGTGGAAGAGACTGTAAAACATACTTAACAATGATGCTGGCTGATTCACAAAAGGAAGACATAACCATCAACCGAACAGCCAAATGGGAGCTCTCTCCACAAACATACAAATTATCTTGTGATAGCAGCTGGGGTCTAACATCTGCCTGGGAAATCAAATACCCAGGGAGCAGATGTTCATACAACCAATGGTGTTATTTTCTGTACTTCAGAATTGCCCTTGGATGTAGGGGCAGCATTCAAATTTAAGGTGTGTCATTTGTCTAACTTGACCTGGAACAAACTGTGCTGGACACCCTTAGGTTGAAGAAAGAAAAAAAAAATATCACAGTGAAAATGTGGTGTCTGCTGCTGTTTTTGCGCAAAGTGTGGAAAAATGCAATTCAGTGCTTAACATGAGATGCTACCCTTAAATACAAAGTATGGACAGCAGATATATCAACTCATCAACAAGTCGAACATCCCAGAGGCCTGTGGATGTTGTATCTCCAAAGACAGGATGCCAGAAGGAACGTTAAAGGCAAAAGAATCAGAAGCCAGTGCAAGCTATCTGGAGAGCTTACTCCTCAGCATGTTCTTATCCCCTGTTGTTCGGAACAAGCAGATGGTTTACCGTGAAATTCAACAATCTTTCCTTGCTCCAGGGGTTTGGAAACGATTGGGAGTCAATGTCTCTTGATATGAAATAAGACAACCTCCTATCTGATTTGCTGGCATTGACAGTTGTAAGCTGCATACTCATTTAAGTTTCATATTTTCCATTGCGGACCAGCAACATAGTCAAAACTGTAGATAGTTATCTATACCAGATTTTCTTTGAGTGCAGCTTTTTTCCATATTTTTTCGAATACATTTTTTTTAGTTAAAGGGGTTGCTCATAGCAGTGTACCACAGAACAACGCCACCTAGCCTTTTTGTTTATATATTATATTGCTTATATGGCCATTTTCAGCAAAATCTGATAAACCATCCATCCAAGTGCAAGAGTAACAAACTCCGCAAATAGGTCGAAAAAATGGCCAAACATCTAGCATGCTGGAGTAAATTTGCCTTACTTGACATTGCATGTCATACATGCACACATTGCAGTGCCGATGCTGAAACAATATAATGTGCAGCCCTGCTAAATGCGCAATCATTTGCAAACAGGCTACCCTTTGCAGGTTTTTTAAGGTAAGAATCTGAATAATCTAAGGTAATAAAAAGCAGTCCTTCAAAATAGTTGGTCGGTTAAACTATTCTTTAAATGTTATTCATACAAGGTGGGTCCAACAAGAGCAATTCACTCTCTTTTCCTAACATGCTCTGTGTATAATAAAAGCAAATCTCCAACATTTAGACAATCAGTGAAACCTTCAAGCTTCAGGCAAAAGATCTAGATAAAATGGTAAAAATTTCACCAAATGATCGTTAAATGAAATATGATCATAATTAGGGATGTCCTGATCGGATCTGTAGGATCAGGATCGGGGCCGATGTGGGCATTTTTCCACTGATCGGAAACTGCAATTCTGAACATGGATCCAAGCCCGATTTTTCTTTTTTTAGCGTCAGAGCACAATTTATGGCAGAACGCAAAACGCGCACGTAACGTTACTCTAGCAAACCTGTTGATAAAATGTCTGCAGTGTGGAAATAACTTAAATTAGCAAGCGAAAGTAGTCCAACGGCGACATGTAACATCTGCAATACGACCATTTCGCGAGGGGGTAACAAAAGAGCTGCATTTAATACTACAAATGTGATATGGCATATATAAAACACAAACACTCAAAGAATACAATGAGTTCACTCAAGCAATACAGGCAAAGACACCGAAGCAGCAAACACTCGTGGATACTTTCGAAAGGAAAGAGAAATATCCTCGAGACAGCGACATGGACAAAAATATTACAGAGAAGGTAACTGAATGACTAATCGCTCTGGATAACCAGCTCATCACTGTGGTAGAGGATGGTTTTCTTCATCACCTGGAGTTTTTGAATCCCCAGTATGCCCTATGATCTCTTCATTACATTACATTGACTCCACTTTCGAGTTACATCGTGCCGATATGCACACTAGTTTCGTGGGTCTCATACAGCAGAGCATGTAAAACAGGCAACCGAGGAGATGCTGAACGCTGTGAAATAGACAAGCAACGTCCACGTCATTTTACGTGACAACGTTAGGAATATGAAAAAAGCAATGACGATGATATGGAGATACCAAGCTTGGGCTGCGTCTCGCACACACTTCAGCTGGCTGTACATGAAGGTCTGCTGTCACAGCGCAACGTCACAGACTCACCTGCTAACGCAAGGAAGGTGGTCGGCCAATGTTGCAATAGCATATGCAGAATAAGAAAGAGCCATATGAAATACTTTGTTTCAACAAAATAAAAAATAAAAAACTATTAAAGAACAGCTTGGATGCAGGTACTTTTTTTTTTCTAAATGCAGCTGTATTATCCAGGAAAATATTAGTTAAAGCTAAGTATCGGATCAGGACGCGGTATCGGCATTTACTAAATACTAAAGGACTCGGATCGGGATTGGGGTAAAAAAAACCTGATCGGGACATCCCTAATCACAATAATATGAGATGAGAGCATAGTCAACATTAAACTTGAGACTCTTCAGATCTAACTATAAGATA
>OMLP01000104.1:0-14915 GCA_900302685.1 Spondyliosoma cantharus | reverse complement strand
AAGCCCATGGAAACCAGAGAGTACTTTATCCATGTCCTTGTAAATATCAATTTGTGGTTAGTGATGCCCACACCCTGAAACACCCTGAGAGCCAAATGTAAATATTTGAACTTTATGACATAACCATTACAGTTAAACTTCAGTAGCACACAGCTGCTGGCTCATCTTGTTTTGTGTTTTTGAGAAGGTGGCTGTGGTATAATCGAAGGGCAACCCAACCAAGATTTTTTCTTCTCTCTATTTTGAGCTAAATGCTGTATTAAACATAATGTTGCCATTTCATGTACTGAACTACCGCTGACTTAAAGTTATATTACATTTGTACCCCTTTGGTAGGTAAACTTGGTAAAACATATCTATAATACATTAGATTACACAACAAATGGGACAGGGTACATGAAAATAAAATACAGCAGTATATCACTTATTCCATATCAACAAGAAGTGTGAAAACTGTGTGGGCATGTGCAGGCTGTGCTTGATACACATCTTCCACACTGTCCTGTTTTGTCACACCTACCAGGGCAGGGCAGCATAGACAGGAAAATCAGGTGGGACTTAAAAATGCAGCAGTGTTACAAGCATAACCTGCCATGGATAGCAGGCTAGCAATAGCATCCCACCAGCAGAAATGCAATTACCTTTTCATTAAACTTAAATATATTTGCATCTTCATAGTTAGCCATTATCAATGTGTTTGGATTGACCTTGGCCACACAGCACCCCTCCTATTATACTTCTTATTTTTGTAAACCATGTTCTTGAAACAAATTAGCTTTTCACCTTTCACCTTCTTAGCCCCTGGCTAAGGATAGCCAGTGGGTATCAATATCCAGTGTGAAGAGCTCTAATGATGTTCAGTATCTCCTGAAGGCCACCAAAGACATTTTGACTTTTCAAATACAGGTGCAGCTAATTATATAAACCACATTACTCCCAGGTGTGTCATGTTCAACATCACAAATGCGCATCCAGAAGAAGTTAAATCTTGTTATAAAAATTCTTAATCAGTAGACTGAAATAGATTCATTCTTCTGGAGCTGATGATGGAAGTAGCTAATCAGTGAGCCTTTTTGCCTACTTGTAATATCTGATGAGAGATGCACATGCACAGTACCAAGGTACTGATATGGGGGCCGATGACAAGGTTATGTCAAATTTTTTTCAAAGTTTTTCCTCCGCCTTTCTTTTGAACTAGTGATGGGCTGATGGACGATGGCATCAGTAATACCCTCGTAACATCGTTATTTCGAAGTGAGCACAATTTAGTGGCATGTCCCCTCAGAGATGTTGTTGTTTGCGATATCTGGGGAGAGGAAATGAAAAGACGGGAGATAGTTTCCTCTGCAGGGTGAGACAGTTGGAGATTCATGTCAGAGCAACAGTGGGAAACAGCGGCGGCTACAGTTGTGAGCTGATACACAACGTCTGCCTTACGACAACACTGAGGGTACACCCTGGCTGGAATTCCTAAACAACAATGTCATCGTTCATCACGATGTTCCACTAAAATGGCAGACATCTCCCCAACTCTAGTACAGAAAAACAAGGTTCTAGCACTTTTTGAACAGAGATGAATGGAAAACTATTTATGTGCCAATGTCTCTAACTTCAATGTGCGTCATAGCATTGGACTAAATAAGGGCAGAAAATTATCATGCTCACTTGACTGTCATGTTCCCATCACTGCCAATCAGGGCTGGAGCCAAATAAAACCTACTGCAGAGTCATTTGACATGGGAATGAATGCCAATTACACCCTTTCACATTGAAGACAAAAGCCAGATGTTTAGAGGGTTTTTGTCCAGTGAAAAAGGGGTAAGAGTGTCTGTCATGACTTCGGTTAGATGTTGGAGAAGCTTGGTGTTGCAGGTCATACTCCAGCAAAGGTGACTTTTGACCTTCAAATCTGTTATAGTAGGTGAGTGCTCATAAAACAACTACAATCACATTCTTGAATGTTGTGTTCCTGCATGCTTCAACCAAAGAGAATGGTTTGTGTCACTAATATTTGCAATTTCCCAATTAGCCGAAAACTTGCAGACTTTTTATTTACATAAATCATGTGTCATGTTGATTTGACCAATGTCATTGAAATTTCCACTGTTTGAATTCAAGACATGTAATAAATCCACATGTGTAAATGGTACAAGGTCAAGGGTTAGGTTATTTCTTTTCTTACACGTTCTCACCTCCGTCAGTGCTTTTCCATCCACTGACCCATCACTTGCAGCAACAACCTTGGTGCTGCATTGACAGACGGGTTGTCAGAAAGGTCGTGCCCCGAGGTGAAGGAGTCAGGCATTCTCTGTCATTGCTTGTTGTGACACATGACTAGTGGCACCAGAGCCTCGCTGTATGATGAGGTGGTTAGCAACATCAGAAAACGTGAGATCCTTGACCTTTTTATTCCTTTAACTTTCTCTTTGCTTTATGACAGCTCTTGTCTCCTCGCTTGCTTTTTCTTTCCTCCTCCATGTTATTCCATTTCCCGGTTAATTTGTCTTTTATACAGCAATGTCATACTAAGCTAGTAATACTCATCAGTGGTGAGAATTCATCAGAGACACCTTAGTGCACTCACATCCCATTGATGATGACGCACATTTGGCCTATTAAGTCTTGCTGTATCATATCATAACTAGGTGTGGGACCACATGCAGTGACTAATGCCTCTGACGCTGGTGAATTGATAATTGTTTGCACATGATAAACAACATATTCCACACTGTAGCTCAGTATGTCTCATCTCAGTGATGATGACACTCAAGGCCATTTATTTTCATTTGAAGACCTTTTTTAATTTGTTCTGTTTGTCATGTTGCTGTTTTTATGGTGTTTTTTTATGTGCTGAATACAGTGCAGTACATACATTCAGTGTAGGATGTCTTTCCCTTTTATTTAGACAACACAGTTTTTTATCTACTCTTTATGGAACCAGTAGTTACATGTTTGCCTACCTATTGAAAAAAAGCCCACCCCCTTTTACAGATGTTCTTTACACCCCCACGAGAACAAATAAATAAAGCACTCATCTTCTATATTAGGAAATGATAAAATGTCACGTGCCTTTCCGAAGACATGTAGCATTGGAAACTTCCTTCACCTCCTTTTGATGTCAGGAAGTAAATGGCAGAAGATTATTTAAAGAGATGACAGAGCACCTTAGCATTCTCTGCAGAGCAGAAGAATTACAGAGAAATCACAGCCTTAGGAGGGATGTTTAGAGAGCACAGAGCTCAAATCCACTCTCTAATGCTCCAGTGACCCCAATATGACTCCCTAGTACCAAAGGTCGTGCCCGCCTCCTGTCTCCCTCGGCGAATATGCGATCCGCAATCACACACCCCATCCCCCCACCATCATAACCACCCACACTGCGTCTCCAAATGAAGATTCCCACCCACCTGCTTGTACCCCCAGCTGAGCATCATAGGTTTCCAGCTTTGCAGTCTCAGGAGAACATCCCCCTCCTCCTCCTATTCTTCCTCCGTCCCCCCACACCTCTCCACGCCTCCATGGAATTACTTCTATCTGGCCTACTTTCCGCCCTCGCTCTATATCAAGTTGTACATTATCTATATGTTGTTTTTTCCTGCAACAATTCCAAACGTTCCTCTTCTTAGTCCTTTGTTTTTGTCACCTCCACCCTGATATTATTCAGCTTTCATTTAGCTCTCACTTCATTGTCTTTCTGCGCAAGCCCTCTCCGGGCATTTTTTTAACACATTGGTTGCTTCAGGGTGAAATGGTGTCCCTATATGTTGACTGTCTGTGTCTCATTTGAGTCTTGGCATTTCTTTACCCTTGGCTTACCAATGACATCAGAAATCCCTTGCCCAAGTCTTCCTTTTTTTCGTCTCCCTTTGTTTCTACAAAGCAATGTACAGAAACTTAAATTAAGGCATCGTAGTTAATAGTCTCGAAGGAACAGAATCTGAGAACAAGTGAACCAGATTAACTGTATTCTCAAATAGAGTAGTGGTGCAAGTAATAATGAGTTCTGACACCAAGTGAAAATACACGGATTCTCAGCTCTGATGCCATCAAATCTGTTTGTGAAACCTTTATCTTTGCTTTTTCTTATCGATGAGATCAATGTAGAACATTTTCAGATATCAGCATATATTTTAATCAGTCAGTCAGTCTAACTTCTATCTAATTTTTCGGACTGTAGCTGCATATTATGGATATGGAGAAGGCTGCCATTCAAAACTTTTTTGTTTTCTCAGCCTGAAGGCTTCAACTGGATCTTTGAAATTTTAAAACCCAATCCTAAATTGAACGCTAAGGTAAATTATCAGGGGATGGTGCTGTTTGAGAAAGTCTGCATAAGTGACACGGAATGCTTCCTTGTCCAGACAACATCTTATGTTTGAACATTCTTCAGAAATCCCTGAGTTAAGTCAGTTTGCCGATTTACATGTAAAAAAAAAAAAAAAGAAAAAGATATGAACTAATGTTACTGTTACAGTTACGGCTGTGTCCCCAAGTTTTTGGATGCGTTTACTTTGAGCCAAGAGGCCTACATCTGATCATTTTAAGGGAATCCATAATTTAGAATGATACATAAAATAATTTAGACAGTAAATTTGTTAGCAAGATGAACATATTCAAGCAACCTTCTCAGGCAAACCACTGTATAATAAGGTCCATAGTAAAAAGCTGATGTTTTAGAATACATATATTGAACTGGTGTTACTGTTGCCTGTTACTGCTTTGTTCAATGACAGCTCTGAAAAGTTTGAAATATCTGCTGTAGTTGGACCAGTATAAGCAGAGTGTGTGTTTGCTGAAATGCATATGAGATATATGGTAGTCCTTCCTTAGTACTGAGACAAATGCATATGAAAAATGTCATTTTTGTCACAATCCAAATGGCTTGGAATTTCAGTAAATGTCTTTAGTTCACAGTTATTTAGGCCCAACATCTCGTCAGTCCCTAATAGGGACAAGAGGCTCCAGTGGTTCAAATGACCGGAATAGTCTCATTAATGGTGCAGTAGGACAAAAATACCCTGCAACACTTGTCACTCAAGCAATATTAATGCAATTACAATTATCACCCCCAGAAAATGCCACAATAGCCAAGCCAGTGTGTTGAGCCCTCTGCTCGATTTTGCATTGAGTGTTAGCATCATTTTTATATCAATTCTCCAAAGTCAGATAAAATAAGGAGTTAAAAGACTCCACTGTGTTCATAATGTATTTAAGCCCTCTTTTAAATTTGAGATTTAACATCTAAAGACATTGCACATAATACTGTCACCACTTGGTCTGTAAGTCAGCTAGCACTTGACTTATATGTCACTCTTTGTTGTGTCATCTTTGTGATCATACTACATGCATTCATTCATTTCTTGAAACACACACAGGCATGCAGTTCTCCACATGCTTGAGTCACCCTTGTGGCTTAAAGCCCTAGCATCACACATAGTACAGCGAAGTCCAGATCATTGCAGTGACATACTATCAACGACACACTATCAGTGACACTTGGCCACAGTCACACATATGACTCGTGTTTCAGTGAAATAATGATCTGCTTGCTTATCTCAGTGGCTCATCTGTTGGTCATCAGCCAGTTATTGTGGCAAAGGATGTAAAGATTTTGCCTTGTGGCCAAGCTCCTGAGAAAGGAGTGAAGCAAAGTTTTGCATCCCCTTTAACGTTTCAGACCTATAGAGTAATTTGGTAATTTTGTAGCAGGATGTCATCTTTTCCCATTTAATTCTATGAATCTTCTGTCTCATTTCAGATGGTTCATATTGACTGTACTGTTGTCTCAGCTGGTTGTATTAGCCTATATTTTACCCATGGTTGTGACTCAGTAACAGCTGTCTCATTTAATCTTATTTCCAAGCAGTGGATGCTAAGGGTGTGGGCTTTCAGGGTGGAGATGTTTTAAGTCTTTTGCAATACATTGCACTTGTGCACATTCGCTGTTATTATAGCTTTGTTTTATTTCCATTGTACTCGATTAGAGTGACTTATTGAAAGGTAAAGATCACAGCAAAACTGAAACTGGCCATAGCATTTGTTATAGATAGATAGTGACCAAGTAATATTATGAGCAGCAGTTGATGGATACTCTCGTGATACTGTATGTCGCTCCCTATAATTTTGGAACTAGCTTTGAATCTTACAAAGTGCCCCACTCAACACTTCATTGCCCTAAGCCTAGACCTGAATTAGGAAGACTATGTTAAAGAATAGAGTATGGCTCCCTTCACTAACTAATTTTTTGGCAACTAATTCTGGAGATTGCCTTTTGTCGCCACACCCATTATACTAAAAGACCTGTATGCTCCACAAACACACACACACACACACATACATACAAGTATATTCGTTTTATTAAGTTTGCAAACACTCCCCATGCACAAACTCTTTGTGACTGTGGCAACAGGGCAGTGTTTAGGTGTGTTTGGGTGCTGTTCTACCAACATGGTTCCAGGTGGAGCATGTGTGCTCTGTAATCTCTCGCCTATTGTGCTCATGTCAAAATTGAGACCTGGCATCGGGTACAACTATGTGGTGACACAGTGTTGCCTGGTTAATCATCTACTATTCCATCTTACATCAGCCTGAGTTATAGCACGAGCTGAGTGTGTGTTGGAAAAGAGAGTTCCAGAAAGAGATGGACAGACATGAAAGAGGGCATCAAGTCCTGCTGGACATGCGTGCCAAATGGGATGTGGTGACTTGTGCTTGCGCTTGCAATGTTCTGTATTTTGAGGTGGAGGAAGCGGGATCATCATGGCCCCTGGAGTACACCACATCTCTGCTCATCCCCTCCCCACAAGCAGCAATGGCAGCACCACATCATTAGGAACAATATCCTCAACTCTCTTTCTCAATCAGAACATTGCAAGTCATGCAATGAGACATTTTGGCAGCTGCCACCTTGACCTCGTGCTCTCGCCCTCAGGGTGGGATGGCGTAAGTCTCTGTCAACCTACAAAAAGGCTGACACAAACACATAACTCACTATGTCAGACAGGAATTTACTATATTCTGTTAAAGGTCTCAAACTTTTATTTGACATGTTGCACTGGTCAATGCTTTTTTTTTCTGTTCTGTTCAAGGCTCTTGACATTGAATACGAAAGATACGTATACGTAGGGCTGTATTTTTGTGAATCAGTTGGAGTGGACCAGACACTGTTCTTAAAAACATTAATCTATTCAGACACACAGTGTAGTATGCTGAATTGATTCTGCTTTACATGTCTGGTCTTGGACTACCTCTGCACCTCAATCATCAATGGAAATATACTTCTCCATATTCATCTGTTTACCAACCATAACAGATATTTTAATGATTTCAATAATACCTTCTTTAAATATTAGGCACCAAAGCCTGAACTCTGTCAGGCTACATAGGTGGAAGATGTTCCTACAGGACAGAAGATATGCAGGGACACAATTTGTAACTTCCGTTTTCTACTACGTCGTCCTTCTTTGGTAGAATTTCTCCAGGTTAATCGAGTCAATTGTTGTTTCATTAGCACTATAAATTCTCACAGAAAGATATCCGTAAAGATAATTTCGTCTAGAGCAACAAAAATGATACATTGTTTCCTTTTAGTTCTGGTCCGGTTTGTGTTCACTGACTTTTTAATAACAAAGAAAGGACTGCAACCATGATGTTATTCAGGCTAACAGGAAAATCATCATTTTGACAGTTTTGACATCTCTGTCCAGTTGTTTGGTTCAAATCAGGTGTGGGAGTTGAAGCTCCTCAATAGTGTTAACTTGACTCGTGTACATTCACTCGAGCAGGAAAAAACTTCCACAGGACTTTATTCCAAGGATTTGCAGTGTATTATTACAGGAGTGATCAAAATTAAACTTTCCTAATCAGCAAAAAAGTACTACAGTAAGAAAACTGTGTGGCTCTGTCCTCAATTGCGCCTCAACTGCACTAAACACCTCTGTGTGCTCAAGAGACCTACTCTCTTAAAGTGACAGTAACATAAGATGACCCTCCTAACGAAAACCTTAAAATACTGTTTTCCTATACAAAACATCATTCTTACCTAAACATGAATTGAATCAAATGAATTTAGCTGACCTTTTACATATTATAATTAACTTAATTATTTATTTCCATTCACGTGAACTTTTAAACAAAATACAAACTGCACTTATTTATTTAACTGAAACATATAAACACAATTTGGATCCCACATCAGGGTTCAATTGACAGCTTTTACATCAGTGAACATGAGCCTAACCAACCAAATGCACCAGGATTAATTTAAATGGAATCAAACACGGTAGATGTAAAAAGCATCCCGAGTTAGCCTTGATAACCAAGTGGAGAATCAGAGTTTTTTTCATAACATCCTACCTGAACTGCAGCGACTGCCTTGTACTTATTGTACATTTCAGAATGGGAAGCAACACTGTGTCCAGCATATGTACAGGGGCACTCAAAGCTGCTCGCCTAGAAGCTGGACATGTCCTTGCACAACAACCCTGCTGTCAGTCAAGCCACCCCATTAAGTTGGGCATGACATTTAAAGTTGGGCGAAGAAGGCGGACAAAGTGCCCTTACCTCCTCCGTACTAGCCCTGCAGTAGAGCCCCTGTGTAGTGTTTGGCGGATGAGTGTGTTTGTGTGTGTTGTGACTTTGGCCAGACTTAGTCTGGCATAAGGACAGCTGTCACATCTCCAACCTGTCACATGCGACACAGAGGAGATGCCAGAGGCCGGGGCATCAGGAGACACAAGGACGGACACAAGGAAAAGTGTCTGTGCATTTGTGTGTGCTCATGAACCCATGTGTCTGAAAGAGTAAGGGGGATGGAAGACATGGGGTGGTGGCCACGTGAAAGGGTTTGACTCTGAGGCACCCTCTAACCTTCATGTCCACACACACACACACACACACACACACACACGCGCATATACAGTCTTCACCCGCTTTCTTAAATCTAGTCCTTGAGCAGTTGAGTCACACCCCCCAGGGGCATGTAGTAAATACTGCTTTAACGTCCAACCAACATCCCTGCAGGACGCCCTCCTTGTCTTGCAGTCCTCTGACCGAGGCCATTTCAGTGCTCATTACTTACCAATGAAGAAGTCTCTTCATTAAGGGTCCTGCCTGTGGCCTGTGGAGCAAAGGCTTTTTTTAATGTTCCTTCTCGAATAACTCTTTACATAAGCAAGCAGCAGTTGCCCTGAAGTGTATTTGGTTAAAAGGGCTTAAGATGTGTGTATGTGTGCACAGAAACTGTACTGGCCATGTGGGGGCTTTTATTTCATTACAGAGGGAAAAGCTCCTCTGTTTCAATTTATGTAATGGTTTCAAGGCAGCCGGGTTAAAAGGTTAACTTTTGTTCTTTTGTTTTGTCTTTTCAAAACTTCCTGCATAGATTTGCAAAGTTTTGGGAAAAGAAAATCATGAGCGTTTTCAAATGCCTCTGAATTACCACCACAGTACATGGGCACCCTACTTAGTACACAGTGTATTCCATAACCAAAACCAGCAGTCAAGTAAATCATGTGTACTGCCCCTCTATACTTAAATTTACTTTAAAGAGCCCAGGCATGAAAACTTTTCCCCCCAGAAAATGGCCATCATGAAATTTGAGCAGTACATGAGTTTCTAAGACACACATCTTTGTTTTGTTTTCAGTAGTTATCAAACAATTATTTCAAAAGCAAATTATACTTCTGTATTCTTCAGTAATCAGAAGCTTCAGCTCTAAGCTACAGGTCATGGAGCTTTAGTGGTTCTGAAGATGAAGATTTTTACTTTTACTACACTGGATCTAAACTGTTTTTAATCTTTCTGTCAGTCATATCAGGCAGCTGCATTGCCTTGTTCTAAATGTCACAAATGACAGTCAAGTTTGCATCTGCTCACAGTGTAAAAAATATATGTACAGTATATACAAATATAAATCCCTTTGTTGCGAACGCTCAAGCTCAAATGCTGTCAAGAAAAAAGGATAATGTCGTACTGCTGTGTTACAGGTTGCAAGTGGTATAAACCTAGAGAATCTGACAATTCGTTATCATTTCACTGCTTCCCAATTGATCAGCAACTAAAATGACAATAGATAGTAAAATCGAGAGGAACACTGGCCCATATGATAAAACAGTTTGATAACTATATAGCAAGCGTTAAGACAACTGCGAAGGTTAGCAATCAACTACATTCTTGCTCACATTCCCATTGATGGTGTTTAACAATACTGTAGGAAAGACATAAGTTAATTCTGAAATATCAACACACATCTTGGAGACATTCACATAAGCCTGGAAGTGAAAGGGTGAAGAGATAACAAGACAGTTAACTTTACCCCAGCTTATAATCTTCCCGGCCTGAGCATGATTGGTCCATTCATGCCCACTGAAGATGTATTAACATTGGAAACTTTTCCTCTTGACCACACAGGCCAAAAGTTTGGGATGAAATAACTGAACAAACAGTATTCCCATCAGCCCCAGCTATACTTTGCATTTAGTGCTAATTAGCAAACACTAGTACGCTAACAACCTACACTAAGATAGTAAAGTTTGATGTATAGTTAAACTTACATCAACAAAGGACCAAAGAACTATTTTTATCTGCATAGTTTCAGCTCCCTTGCACAGCACATTAATTAAAAATGGCAATAGCTAAAAGTTAAAGGGTCTGCCTTTAGTTTTTGTTTGTTCGTTCCACTGATGCAATATGACTTGTGACAGCTCTTCGCTGTCTGCTCGGACGAGATGAGTCTGAATCATTCCACAAAAAGGCTGTCCCTTTAACAGCGCCCTTGGTCTGACCGAATCGAGGGATGGTCCACTGCAGCCCGTACAGAGCTGCCCCATGTTCTTCATCTGGCCCTCTCACCTTCCTGTTGGTTCTCATCTGTCTGTTTACTCTGTCCCAGTCCAAAGGAAGCATCCATTAAATCACCTTTAAAGATGAGAACGGGACTTGACAGCTACAAACTGGAGCAAAACAATCTTTTCCAAATGCCCCACGCCCTCCCCAGCCCCACATCTCCATGCCTGTTCCTATCTGTCCCTTATCGTCAGCGGCAGAAGCCGCAAGCTGTGCTGTGAGACAAAGAGCAGTTCTTGTTTACTGATGCACACTATATTGATGTGAGCTGATTCCATCAGGCAACACTTTTTGGATGCCACACACCCCACTGTCTCTCACTGCCTCCCTTCTACTCCTTATGTCTTTGCCCCCTAATGTATCTGCCACGACAAGGCAGACTGCATGATAGTCAGCAGAGCTGCAGCCATTGTTGTGACTGTTTATATCTGCATGTGGTGCGATATAAATGTACTGTAGTTTAAAGAACTGCTAATTTATGACCCTATTTATTTGCACTCTAGTTATATACATAATGCCAAACCTAATGTATGAGCTGCTTTATGTGCCACTGTGATGTTTGTCATTCACCCGGTCCTGCAACCAACTCAAATTTTGAGTGTTTTTATTGATTTTGATTAATTTATTTGTTTTTTCTTTAATCAAATGCAGTGGTCAATATCATTAGATTATATGCACAAATATTAGTTCCACTCCACTTGGAGAGAAAATGTTCAGTGAAGGAATTTTCCTCCTTTATCCACCCACTCAGCCATGTGTTTCTCAAGCCAATAGTCAGTTTGGTTTTGGGATCAGCAGACCAACGCGTGTATAATTAGTTAATAAGCCTGATCACATTTGAGGCTGCGTTGCTGCAAACTGGTTGCACTGTGCCTCTGTCCATCATGTATGGTGGTTTATTTCCTCTCACCACAGCGGGCAGCGATTATAACAAATGGATGAGTTCAAACCATCTGTAAGACATTTGATTAACATTGCTGAGCCTCTGTCGGGAGAGAGAGCCCAGAATGGTACTTGATATGGAATTGCACTAATGACAGTGCCTGAGAAGTAGCCATGCTCTAGGAAAAACATCACAGAATGAGAAATTAGAGCCTTGAAGAGACAGACGAGGTTTGTAGCGAGCAGCTCCGGGTGGCCTCTGCTTCCATCTCACACATGATTTGATTGGTGCTTCCAGTCATCAGCTCAGCCTCACAGTGCAGCTCTTGAAGTTAATGTGGCATGAAACAAAACAGATGTTTCTTCTGGTGTCTTTCCTCTTCTCCTTTCCATTTCCTTTGGTATTTTGGAACTTGCACACTTGTTGTGCGCACACAGAAGTGTATGATGAAGTTCTGAAGAGTGGCTAATTTGATTGATTGGTGACTACCTGAAAACTCAGAACCAAACAGAAAGTGGTCCAGACTAGTTTAACCTTCTGCTTTCTTTTTTTCTCTCACTGCAGCGCGTTACTACATTAAATTGTTGCACCACAGTAATCTCCATTTTGTTTACATCTACTTCCCTATGAGATCACGTGAGAGGGATCACTTGTGAATCTTCAGTCTGCAGAGCCCTGAAGCCGGAGTGCAGACCTGCTACACAGAGCGGTGTTTGCTGTTTATTCAAAATGCAGCAAACCTGCCTAGTGCAAAGTAGATTGGATGAACACTTCTCAAGATATGCAAATAACAAAAAGACAGACAGACAGAGATCCTTGCTTTATGGTTCAATAGAAGTTTGTCTGCTCCTGCACCTTGTAGACAACGTGCAAAGTAATGTCAACCTGCAGCTATGTAAATGAGTCCCAGCTTCATCTGAGTGGTCTTTCAATATTGCTCTTACTAAATAGCATTACCAACCTGACTTTGTCTTTCTCAGGATACAGCGCTGGATCCTGGGGAGGATGTGGCCCTTCTCTCAGTGAGCTTTGAGGATGCTGAGGCTACACAGGTCTTCCCTAAACTCTACCTTTCCCCCAGCATTGAACAGTAAGCATATCACATCTATATGTTTTGAATTGATGCCTTTGATCAGTTGATTTAGTTAAATGTACAGATGCACTGATCCACTTTCTTTCACTTCCAGTCCGTTTGCGATACCTACATTTTAATACTTGCCAATATTGATATGATACCAAAGCTCTTTTTCCTGAATATTGTTATCATCATTATTATTATTGTTGTTGTTGTTATTGTTGGTATTGTGTGCAAGGTTACAGAAGGCTGTAGTAAACTACACAGCACTTCTTGTTAAAAAAAAGTATAATGATTTAAATGTATTCCAATGATTTTTATTTTTTTTTTACTTTATCAAGTATGCATGGCATACGGACAGGTGTAGGAGAGCAAATTGCAATGGCAGCTACTTTTAAGCCATGAAAAATGTGAACTCAGCAATGTATTGTTAACTAATAATAAGTATATTTCAATACATGAGTTCAAAAGTAATGAGAATTTCAAGGAGTGCAATAGGAACTGGACAATAAATCAATTGAACTATAAAATCTGGATTGGTACGTGGAGCGGTGACGTCAGTCTGATATCCTTAAGTGAATAACACCAGGAGTGGCACCTGATATCAGTATTAGATTGGATTATGCCCAACTCTAATTTTGTAATCTGTGTATGAAGTATTTGCCACCACATGAAAGGACATCACATTTTATGTGAGGCCCAAAGAACTTCCAAGTTAGACAATGAATGAGAATCAACTAGATTTATCCTTTATCCTATATTTTTCTCATGTAAATGAAATGATCATTTTGTTCTATCCATTAACAACAGACACAAGGTTGCTATTATGGACATGTAGGTTGTTTTATCATTGCATAACCAATCCAAATAATATCTAAATATATTGCCAAGGGCAATTTTCAAATCGAAGAAGCTGCAATGTTTTGTTTGATGGTAAAATGTGTGACAAAACATTATTACTGTGAAATACTGTAGTGCTACAGCGATGTCCTGGCCATCGATTCTTGTTCTCTAGATGTAAGAAAATGTCACATCATCAGGATTGTAGTCATGCACAAACAATTTGCATTTTGAATCTTATCGCAATCATTATATTTGTCAAGAATAATCACAATATGATGGTTTTTTTTTTACCATATACTGCAGCCTTAGCTTGTTTTACCATTTTCATCTAAATGACCTTCATTTTGTAATGATGCTAAAAGAAGTTGTGTACTGTCTCAATTTGTCCATGAAATTAGTTTATCATTAACATTGCCTTCATTATGCAAGTCAAGGCAAGTTTATTCATACAGCCCCATTCAGACACAAGGCAATTTAAAGTGCTTTACAGAAAATGTTAAAACTGCATTTTAAAGACAATGGAAACAAAAGCAAGAAAATAAATAGTTACAGATTAAAAAATGTTATGAATCTAATTATTTCAAGGCCACAGTAATGTTTAAAACCCAGATTTAAATGAGCTGACTGTTTTAGAAGACCTCAGGTATTCAGGAGGCTTGTTGTTATTATAAATGTTGTTTTAATCACCCTTATTAATCAGACACATTCCTGCAGTATGAAGCTACAATGTTCATCAAGTTTGTTCCATGGATTTTTTTGTTAAGACAAGACACCTTTTCGAATCACTGGGAACAGCATAGGTGGGGTCAACCAAAAGTGATGTGGGCCCACTCGCTCTGTTTCTGAATTTGAGGATGCAGGATGTAGTTGACAGATTAGCGTGAGCATGCTGTGAATCTAGCTCCATATTATGTCATTGTGAATAATCCCACATCCCAGTGTCTGGACTCATCAGTCGGTTCCTCAAAAACAACAAGGGAAGAACAAAAAATTAGATGGATGACACACACTGTCTGAGCTCGGGATGACTGGATGTCTACAGACATCTGGGGTGTTAACAGTACAGAGACGTGTGTGTGTGTGTGTGTGTGTGTGTGTGTGTGTGTGTGTGTGTGTGTGTGTGTGTGTGTGTGTGTGTGTGTGTGTGTGTGTGTGTGTGTGTGTGTGTGTGTGTGTGTGGATGTGTGGTCAGTGAGGTCGTGACCTGGCCGAAGGGACAGTAAGATCCTTTTTGGATGAGGCCTACACTCGAGCTGTCCAATAAAGGTC